>SNQJ01S0081545.1:14266-35413 GCA_010110895.2 Picea sitchensis
TGGAGCGGTAGCTCAATAGGAGGATGCCCCCTCGAAGAGGCAAGTGAACAGGAGAGGATCCCTTCCATAATATGATCCATTGTATGGTGTTGCCCTACCCTAAGGGTTTGATAGTAATAAAGAAGATTTTGCATATTGTTCTTATATATCTGTTGTGGTTCTTTTGTATTCAGTCTTTGGATCTTAACAGTAAGTGTCCACTGGAAAAGACGCAAACGTACAGAATAATCCATGAGGGAGTTTGATGAACACCACAAATGGAAAGTCATCACATGGTTGTTTGGGTCTTCGCCAGGGTTTCCGTCAAATTTCGGAATATCATAAGGAAGTTTAGCCAGAATGATTGGCCAAACCGGTGAATGAGAAATAGGATCATTAGTTAACCGAAAGAGGTCTGGGAGATGCAGAGTCACAAGAAAAGGTAGTTGTCGGTTAA
Source organism: Picea sitchensis (assembly GCA_010110895.2). Classification (NCBI taxonomy): domain Eukaryota; kingdom Viridiplantae; phylum Streptophyta; class Pinopsida; order Pinales; family Pinaceae; genus Picea; species Picea sitchensis. The sequence continues at coordinate 14,703 of SNQJ01S0081545.1, forward strand.
TGTGTGAATGATACTGATGTGGCATAGGAACACCAGTAGGACCATAGAATGGGTTAGATGGATAGTTGTAACCAAGAGGTCCTCCTACATACGGTTGTTGTTGGCCAGGATAAGTAGGATTCGATGGTGCATGAGAAACATGGGCATAACCCGGTGGGTTTTGAACATTATAGGCCGTGTGATTGATTTTCTCGTGAGGAGGATAAACATTTTGGCCTTGTGAATGGTAAGGGGTAGATCCCAGAGGCGGATACACATGAGGCTCATGAGGAGGATAGGACTGTGGTCCCGGAGAACTCCAGGTGGTGTTTTGGATACCGCCCGGATAAGATTGCCCGTAAGATGTCCCGAGAGGGACAGGATTGGATACTCCTCCTAGTGGGTTATTATACAAGTGTCCCCCAACGTGGGGTTGAGTAAAAGTGCCTCTTGAAGATACTCCCCAGGATTGTGAAGGGTTTCCAGCAAACGAGGGTTGCCCCCCTGCCAGCGGTGGATTTACGACCATGGTGTGACTAGCAAACGGAGGTTGCCCTCAAGGAGGAGTATGAAAAGGGGGTTGTCCCCCGAGAGGGGAAGGCCCGCCATGGAAAGGTAGTCCTCCAGGAAGGAAAGATATGTTGGATGGTGGTTTCCCTCCAGCCGGTTGTGTTTGGCCAACAGGGGTCTGCATTCTCAGGTGAGAAGATGTCCCAGTAGGATCATGTGGAACATGCAGAGCTGTAGAGTAAAGACTTGTACAAACAGGGGTAGAGATTGAAGTGCTTTGGGGAAGAGTATAGGTGATGAGTCCAACATTAGGATGGACTTGTGCTGGTGTAGTAGTAGAGTGAATAACCTGATCGACTGGGTGATTCATGGTTTGACCGGATGGTCATGTTTCACTAGGAGGGTCATGAGGAGGAAAGGGTTTTCGAATAGATTCGAAATGTTCATAGAGATCGCGTCCCGATGAATTCCTCCATACAGAACGAGCAGGTGTGGGATTAGTTTCTAATGCAGTGCTAGGACGAACAGGAGTCCTATACTCATCACCAAAGAGTGGTTTCGTGGATCCCATATATGTTTCGGTAAAGATCCTCTCCGGTAATCATGGGTCTTCTTCGTCTATGACGTTCCCAAGGGAGTCTAAACGAACCAAAAGTGGTTCGAGAGGAGTTACCGACACAGGTGTGGTGGGATTTTCAACTGTGTCCAAAGTGTATTCTGGGTTATCTAACAGGGGAGCAATAACACTTATGATGTCAGATGGATTTTCTACCTCTCTATGGTAGTTATCTTCTGTAGGGTTAGGAGGTAAGGGTTGATAGCCTTCCGGAGGAAGCCCTTGCATACTATGTCATCGGCGAAGACCTTTATCGTCTACGGGATCAATTGTGGATAATAATAGAACACACTGAAAATCTAGGGCCAACTAACAAAAAGAAACAACATGCGCTAAAAAAATCTAGGAGTCAACCAAGCAGACAAAACTTCTCTCGATGACCGTACTAGTTGGTGATGAAATCCAACGTCGCGTGATCAAGTCGAGAAGGGGCTGGGATATGGTGGAATAGTTACAATGGTGACCTGCTTAATGGACTTATGCCTTTGTGCAAGCTTCCACGCAGTAATTGTGGATTTACCCTCCAAGGAGCCCGAGTGATTTTGACCAATGTCTGTTCCAGGTACAGTGAGACTTCCCTTCACCGTCACCTTGTGCAAGTACCTAAATATTATGGAAACTAAAGATACCAATTCCCAGTGAGTCCCTGGGCGGGTACAGTCGACGGTCTGATCTAGAATGTATGGGTAGGATAACAAGTCTGAAATCAAACCTAAAGGCTCCCACACATAATCGTGGGTATACCTCCAAGTGACCCCCAATATACGATCCGACCACTACAAACAGTTGAACCACGGAGGGATAATCTCCGTAACTCACCCGAATGCGACCTCGTGTGTAACCTCTGTGTGAGAGGGGGATCCCAGAAAAACAATACGACAATTGGATTTGACTCTCCCTAACTCAGGATGCTAATGTTTGTTTTAAAAACTTTGGAGAGTTGCACTCACAGCCTAATCCAAAGTGCTAACCCTAGTCTACTGTTGGTGGAAGATCCTAAAAATGAAAATGTTCTAGATAGTTTTTAATTAGCATTCGTTTTAGAGCTGTTCTTTACTCAAAGGGTGCACGAAAGTGAAACTGATGGAATGATGACTCAATGCCCAAAAAGATGCATAGAATATGATAAGCAATCATTTCTTTTCGATGAACGCCTATTTAAGGGAAAGAGAAGGAGTTGTTTTCACTTTCAAACACTAATATGAAAAGTCCTCTATCAATTGGTTCCCAATCGAATCCAATGCAATGCTAAAACATTTTCAAAAAAATGCCTTCTAATATGCAAATCAAGCACTAAAATGTATCTTTTTCGTTTTGTATGCAAATGATGGCTGATTCAATGCAATAACTTCTCCTATCAACTACCTTTTCAGATCAAGGAGATTCAAACAAGTAGGATCAGATTCACACACAACACACACCCTCTTGTTGTGATTGAAGAAAGAAGCAAACAAAAAACACAAATAACAAAGCAAAATCAAACAATTCACGCAAAAATGAGGTGTTCAAAGAACAATGACCTTCAAAAAACCAAGTGAGAAGAGTCACAGACTTCAGATGTCCTTCACTGGAGTTCCTGCTCAGTCGGATAGGAGAGGAAAAAAGAAGCGGAACGATTTCAACCTCTCAACAACAAAAACTCAAAAAGAATGAAGAAGGGCATAAAATCTGAACAACAAGGTGTTTACTTCTCAGGAGGAAGCATGTCAAAGGTCAAAGGAAGAATCATGAATCTTAGAGCAGCTTAGGAAGTGAAAAAACAAGGTTTAGACCTTCAAAAATTGCAATTTTTGAAGAGATTTTGAGCAAAAAGGGTTGGCGCTCTGGTATAAGGGCCACCAGAGTGTTATAAATCTCTGTCTAACACTTCCAGGGAGTGTTGGCGCTCTTCTAACATCGGCAGGGGGGCGCCAGGCTAAAAAAACTCACAAAAAAGTCCAAAAACCCAAAATTTGAATCAAATTTTGACAATCAGGCTGAGTGTGATGGGGTAAAGAGTCAATCAACTAGTTCAATTAGATACGAAGGGGTGAACAAGGTCTGAAATCAATCAAAGAGAAATACAAGGTCTTATGAGGAAAAATCAAAACCAAAAGTTTCGATGCGATTCTCCCCAGTGGAGTCGCCAGTTTCTGTTGAAGGAAAATCTCCCTGTGGACAGGTAGATCTCCTCAAAGAGCTAGACTCTTAAATCTAAGACAGAAAGTGCTTATCATGGTCACTAACTTCCTTTTAGATCTAGGTGGACTAGTGTGTGAGGAGGAAGGAGAAAAGAAGTACCTTTTACCGGTGTTTGTCCCTGCACGCTCCGAGTTGAGCTCCAATCTTCCGCTCTTCGATAAGCCCTGTAGACAAACAAAGTACGACCACTTCCTACTCTATCAATATTAGTCCGAAATAGGTCTATCTACTAAAGAGACAAATTCATGTGAGATTGATCATGAATTAGAAATAAACAGGCCAAGCAAATTATATTAATGAGGACAAAACACTACTTACAACCATAGATGAATTGCAACAGTTTCATCAAGTCCTCCTTGTCTACCCCTTGCTCAAAAGATCCACGATCCAAATGATGATAGCTTCACTGATTTCTCCCTATGATATCATAGGTATCTTGCCTCCAAATCACCTCTATTCCAACACCGCTTATAAGATCATAAGTTTGGTGTGATTCTCCTTTTCCAGTCCCCTTTCACCATGAGAAAGCTTTCTTATATATACTTGGAGAGGCTTTAACCACTTGAGATATCCTTGGGGAAGTTGAGGATTTGCCTCCTTTAGTTGAGGATCTGCCCTAAGATCATGGTTGGACTAGGGGTTCGAATCCAACTATCTTCCAAGAATGAAAGGATCCTTCCCCCATTCATCTCAACAACTTAACTGCTGCCTAAAATAGGTAGCGCTCCCTCAAAAGGGACATTAGAGTGTTGTATCGCTCCCCAGTAGGCTTAAGGGGGGCACCAATACTCCTAAAGACACCAGCACTCCCCCAGAAGGGACAAAGAATCCTTATAATGCTCCTAGACAGTGTAAGGGGGAGCACCAACACTCCCAGAAGAGGTATAGGGGAGCGCTCTCCTCCAAAAACTTAGTTTTTTGAGTGTTTTCATATGGCAAAAGGTTCATGAGCCTGCTGACTCATTTATCCTCTTCCAAATCAAATGTTTGAGGTGTTTCAAGTGTCTTTCTCATGTCGTTATGGGCACAACATAGGCATCATGGCAGTATGCTTTCTTTGACACTTGCGACACTTGTGAGCAAAATGCGACACTTGCAACACTTATAATGACGACACTTGCGACACTACCGAAGTGAGTATTTTTGATGTGTAACACGATCGTCTAGAACGAAAAGGATTCTATGGTTTTGACTAGCAAAGTGAATGTGTGCAAATGGTGACAAGAGAAATAAATGAACAAGTGAATTTTATATTTTTTACCTTCCCAAAATAGTATAACTCATTATCACATGTAATCAAATGAACATCATACATAAATCAATTGTAAAATAAACAAGCATGTGGATAGGTGGATTTTGTCCGTCTGGGGGAAAAATAACAAAAAATAAAAATATCGTGTCCTAAAAGACCTATTGTCCTTCCTCTCGATTTAACACTGGGCCTTCCAATAACACTCAACAATGGGGTCTGAAGCCACCGGAAGAGGAACTAGTGAAGGTTGAAGTAATCAGTTATAATGAGGGGTAGAGGGTGCATATCCTGAAAGAGTTGGCGATATTTCCTAATAGCCACAAAAAATCTGATCAAGGTGTGATTGCAGCCCACAACCACCACCTGTGTAGATATCCTAAGTTTTTCCACTAAGTACCTCGGTCAAAGTGCAACATTTAGATTTTCGGCCTCAGAAATGGGTCACGGGCTGGATACCCTAACAAGAGTTGGGTGACTCAAGGAGGTATGTGCAGAACAACCAAACCTCGACCTTCGACCCTTCATGGGTATCTCCCTGTCTTATGGTATAGGAACACTTCACTTAGAGGATTTGAAGGATCCCTTTTCTCAACTTCTATTGTTTCAAAATGTGAGAACCTGATAACAGGGGGTTATTTGGATGCCTACCCCTGAGATCCTACCTAGACTAAAAATTTCTTTTGGCACCTCTCGTGGAGGAACATTTAGTGCGTTCTTAGAATTTTTTTAGATGTGGTGGGCTGAGAGATTGGGGTCATGGACCAATAACATTTGAATTAAATTGGTGTGGATAATTTCCAAAGAAGTAGTGGGATCTTTCAGAATTATTTTGAAGTACTTTTGGGTACTTAAAAATAAATGTTACTTTGACCTCCACTATTCTAATAGAAATTTTGTGTGTGGAGAGTGGATTTGTGTGAAAGAAAGTGAAAAGTGTGCAAATATTTTTAATAATTTAAATGTAAGATTGCAAAATGTGGACTTCCTGTGGTCCTTACAAATATTCTTACCTAGCTTACTATGTTTCTTTGGTACAACCTTGCAGAATAGTTAAATCCCTAAAGAACTAGCAATGTGGACATATTGGTCCTTACTTGATCCTTTAAACTCCCTATAATGTTGTCTATACTAAGAAAGATTTTGAAAACTATCCTAGGATTGTAGACATGTGGGAATGTATGGGCCCATTACTTGATCTTTTAAACTTTCCCAGAGTGTTTTCTAAACTAAGAAATCCTTTTAGAAACTATCCTAAGATTGCAAACATGTGGGCATGTATGGTCCCTTACAAATCTTTAAGATGATTTCCAAAACTAAGAGGTACCCTAGGGGGGATTTGTCCTCTCCTAATGATTTTTAACGGAGATGGAATTTCCTTTCAACCACCTTTTCTAATTCTCGAGATCAAACTAGGGTGCGGGGGAAGAGCATATTTGAGGTTTAAAATTGATTTCTAGTCCCAATTTAATTGATGGTGTTTGAAAAAACAATAACTTCAACTCAAAATTTTAAATTCCAAATGAGCCATTCATGTGGCAACAAAGAAAAGAGAAGAATAATGATTCTTTTAACCCCTATGTGATTATGTTAGCTAACTTTCCTTGTGATAAAGGACTCTAAATGAAGTGCGATTGCTTTACAAAGTGCATGAAATTAAAATCTGAAGGCAATGGGCCCTCAAACCATTCATAAAACCCTTACAATTTGAAAAAAATGAACTTATGCGTGGGCTATAGTTCTGACAGGTGTGAAGAGAGTGCACAATGTGCAGAGCTATGCAGGATATCATGTGCAGAGTACACAAAATGTGCGTCTGTGTGCCTTGAAAGCCACACACTTCTTGTCATGCGTCGGGAAATAAATTTCCAAGTGAAATTCTCTTTCCTTGGCTCTGAATTTTGACTTTGGAAGCCCAGACTAGGTTGGTTTTGGTACCTTCATATCAAAACAATTAGAAATAAGTTCTCTCAAGACTTAAATAGGGAGGAATTTGATACCGATATTCAGTATGGTTGCCAATCTGTTGTGTTGGTTTTGTCACATGGGTGAGAAAAAAAACAACACTTGCATGCTTAGTTAAGTCATCTAAACAAGACAGAATTTTGTGAGTTGATTAGATAACCAAATACACATGAAACAAGGAAATAAAACTAAAAACAACAAAGAAATAAATGTTAGAGAATCTTGCAAGAACTAGAACCATGAAAAGAAAAAAATGACCAATATATAGCTACCAATGGATCAATATATTGATAGGCTAAACACCGTAGAGAAAGACAGGGACTTATGAATCCCCTCTTCCTCCTTGGGAGGGCTCTTGAGTTCCATAATAGAGAGATCTTCTCTTCATGCAATGGAAAGTGACAATGGTGAATAAATACAATTCCAATCCTCTCAAGAGGTGAGTGGAATGGCCCTTGCTATAGTGCTTCAATGATTCAAAGAGAAAAGAGGATTCTCAAAGAAGAATTTTTCCAGCATAACAATACCTTGAAGTTCTTATTTTTCTAGCACACCCATGGCACATATTTATAGTGTCCATTCATGACAATATACAATTGGTTCATAGTGTTAACAAGGGGCCTTTTAGGGCACTTCCTAGCCCTTGAACAACCTACAAGATAGATTTCTCTCAGATCTGAGTGTCAAATCGCGTTGGGGGTCTAACTGGAAGAGGTTGAGAGGCAGACAAGATTCATAAATGTGCCATTCATGAGACGTGCATGGATTTTCTTGTAGACAGTCACTCATCTTGCACACAGTGTGTGTTGAGGTCTGTCTTAGCATGCACATTCTCCGCACTGCGCGCGCGCTTCGTTTGGTGAATTTGTGCACTTTAATTTTTGAACCAATTGTATAATTTTGTTCCTTTTTGATGGATTTTGGTGCTGTAGGTGTACTAATTGCTATTTTCATTGATGTCTTTCTTCAACCATTGTGTGCAATGTTGCAGTCGAGTTTTTAGTGATAACAGTTGTTTTTCAAAAAGTTGGAAAGAAAACTCGCTCTAAAGACCGTAATTCATCCTGGCGTGTCTTGTCACAATCAATTATTAGAAAGATCACAAGAAAACATCATTTTCTCCAACAAACCCCTGATATCATGAAATGCAATATCAAAACCCTTAGAAAGTATTCTAATAGACGAGATAGCCTCGACACAGGTGGCCCAACATATTTTTGGGCCTTCACTGATAGGATACCTTGTTTTAACATGAAGTTAATTGGAGTAGTTAAGGGACTAGTACAAGATTTCTGGCATGAGAACACTAGGTGTTCTTCCAACCAAAAATATGTATTAAAATTGAGAAGGGGATCTAGGGACCGTGAACCCCACATTAAACACTTTCTTAAAATGACACAGACATAATTGTATGAGAGATTCAAAACAATACATAGTGTACTTAACTTGGGCCAAAGATCTTTCCATAAATGCAATCCTTCATATGTTCGAATAAACACAATTTGTAACACATGTTGTTGTAGATACCACATCGAGTATGATTATTATTATCACACACACACACACACACACACACACATTTCATGTATTTCATAACACCCTTGTGCATGAATGATTAATTATATTGCTACCATCATCATATAGAGACTTTATTCACAACATCTTGTCTACAAGGACAAAGGGTTGTACATTTTATAAAAAAATTGCTTAGATGGGACATGCCCCAGGTGTAGTGGAATGGAATTACTGAGAAAGTGCATCCATGTGAGTGATGAGTATGAATTGGGAAGGAAGGAGGTTGATTTGTAAAGATTTAAATATGTCATGTATGATATTGACTGAGGGAAAGAAAGAAAAAATATACAATTGGTGACTTCCCAGGTACGAGTACGTGACTTCATCAATGACTTCTTCAAAAATACACAGTAATATGTTCAACATTTCCATGTGGATCGATGACAAGAAAAACATTTTATAATATATAGAGATACATTTCCCTTTGGTAATGTCTTATTAGTGGTTGATTTTGACGAGAACTACACCCTTAAACCACAAAATGGGATTCAAAGACAATGTTGTCACTCAGCGTAGGTTAGCATAATGGTCCATATCACATACATGCATGGGACAGATAGTAATGAATAAATAGAGTTATATTGAAGGAGTATCACTTCTACATAAGTGATGATTGGTACCATCACTTAGACTACATACACCATTGCTTTCAATTGTTTTACAGTCACATGAAGGAGAAGAAATCAACACTAGATTTTGTCAGATGGTTATGCGAGCTAGTCCAAAAATTCTCATGTATTTCAATGGTTGTGTATGCTGCACAAAAACTAGAGGTACCACATATTTGGAACTATTTCAATTTTGGGCACGGAAAAGGGGAGCGTGATGGATCAGGTGCATGCATTAAATAAAAAATATGCATGAAATAAATTAAGTTCACAACCAATTCCCTCATTTGAGATGTAAAATCCATTGTTTAATGGTGTTATTCAATAATGGGAGAGGGAAGAAGAACTCGTCATGGTCTAGGTCTAATTCAAGGAAAGGCAAGGTAAGGTAAGGCAAGGAAATGCCAAGACAATGCCAAGGCAAGGCAAGGAAAGGAAAGACAATGTAATGCAAGACAATGCAAGGATAAACATAGCAAGGCAAAGCATGACAAGGCAAGGTCTAGGTCATGGTCTAGATCTAGGTCTAGGTCTAGGTATAAGTTAAGGAAATGCAAGGAAAGGAAACAATAAGGCAAGGACAGACAAGGAAATGAAAGACAATTCAAGGCTAGACATGGAAAGGAAAGTGTTGGCATAGGGGAAAACCCAGGGTTCAACGCTTCAACAACACACCAACAAAACCCTAACTATCGACCTTTTCGGCAACACTTGCGAAGTAGATGAAGTCTCACCTGAGGTAGAGGAAGGGGGGTTTGTAGAAATCAAGTGTCTACAACCTAGCTGGGACACAGATCTGTGATCACAATACTTAACAGAGAACTTAGCAATTAACGTTCATTAGTCTTTGAACCTTATTCATATCGTAGATAAAAACCCTAATTATAGAACAATGCAGTATTCAACACGATCTAAGCATATCTAACCATTTAGAACATAGCATCAAATAGATCTAGCATTCATTCATGTTATTAAGCACTAAGCTACTACATCAGATGCATCTAGCATACATAAAGATTCAACACTAAGCATAAATCACATCAATAACATAAAGAAATCACAACACAGGATATACGTGGTTCATCCCCAGCATGGGGCTACGTCCACCAACTTTTTGTCTTCTTTATTATCTTCTTTCAATATTCTTACATGGACAAAGCCACAAAACCAAATCTGCATAGGACAGGAGATCTGTGCGCACTTCGCCAGATCCTCCTTCCCCGAGTTTGGCATGGAACAGAGCCTTCTTACAATCACTTGCACTTAACTCTACAAGTTCTCAACACATAGTATGAATGGATCCTTCACAACTAATCACACTTAGAAACCTTTACATATCTTGCACAAAGTCAACTTATATCTAATGCCTCTTACAATGCCTAGATACTTATTTATACATTTACAAATGGGGCCTAAGCATGGGTAAGCGCATGGGCCGACATCCCATACCTGTTACATAAGCCCTAAACCCAAAAATCCCATAAAAAGGGGGCAAGATCCCATGATCTCCACTTCGCCTAGGTGCTCTGTCTTTGACCCACCTGTCGAAGTCCCAAAAATGGTCAAACACGACCAAGGTTCTCCAAAAATTGGTTGAGGGAAAACATGCCCCCAACACTCACCTGTGACTTGTCCCGAGTCATTTTGATATGGGCAAATCTACTTCAAAGGCCTCGAGCCTGGATCGAGTTGCCTCAACTTGCAGCTTCACTAGGGCCTCCTGGTCGACGAACTCTTGAATGATTTTCTTGATGACAGGTCCTTCCAAGCGTTGTTCCATTGTGGTGACCACTTGTTCCAACTATGCACCTTGTCCCTCGATCTCCTCGAAAAGTGTACAGGCTTCGTCCTGTACCGACTGAAGTCTTAGGGTCATTTCCATGGCTTTAATCTGGATGACATGGACCTGTTGCTGAACTGCACACTGTTCTTGTGACCTTTTCATATTCTCGACTACTGACAGTAGCTTCAATTGTGCTTGTACTGTCGCTGCTTGTTGCTTTGCTTCTTGGAGTTTTGACTCCAATGTCCTTAGTTCTGGGTCCTCTGCAAGGCGCTCATAGGTCTACGCACTTCGATTGATAAGTTTCTTGCATTCTAAGGCCAATGCCTTGATTCTTCTGACTGCGCTCTGGGCAGTTTCTTCCCTCTGATCTCACACTTCCTGCAGAGTGTTCGACACTGCTTGCAATTCCAGTTATGCTACTCCTTCTTGGAGCTGCTGAATGGATTCAACGAGCTTCCCCACTTGGTTCTCAGATGTTTCTTCTTCCATATGTGCCAGGCCTGACACAAAGCAAAGTGATCTAGTGTCTTCTTCTTTAACTCCAATCTTCTTCATGAGTAGTTGTTCATTTTCCTTCTGGATCTGCGCTCTATCCACTGCAAACTTCACCTATAGTTCATCTTTCTCTTGCTTCGTAACCCGATGCTTCTCTAGGGATTCCTCATTTGCTTGCATCAATTCCTCTATGGCCTGCTCTTTTTATTCCCGGGCCCGACGAAGGTGAGTCTCTATTGCATCTTCTATTCTATGTATCTGGGCATGCTCATCTCCTACTTCTATGCCCTTATATGAAAACAACATCGTAGACACTGCGTGGCTCAAATAAAGATCCTACTGTACCCCTTTGAGCTCTGCCTCAATCCAATCATGCATTGTCTCCTGTTTGACTTCGCTTCGCTGCAAAATGTCCTCAGTAGTATCTGATACAGCTTTGATGATGAGGTCAATATCATCCACCGTAAGTTTAGTCTGTAAGTGGGGCTTATTGCTGCGTGACTTTTTCCATGTTGAGGGTTTCTTTGGAGAAACCTTTCTTTTCTTGGATGTCTCTGTCTCTGTAAGGGGATCTTTAGGTGGTGTTACTTCTCCCTGTTCCTTCTTGTCTTCTTCCCCTTCGTCCTCTTCTTTGTCTACTTCATCACCTCCTCCCCCTTTAGGTGAATCTGGTGTAGTCTCCTCTGATGCACTGTTCATTTACTGTACTTCTTCCTTCTTCTTCTTCTTGCTACTTCTTGGTCCATCATACTCTTCCCGGGTGACTACAAGACTTCAGACGGGGTCGGGGTTAGAGAGTTCTATTTGTTCGACTGGTACAAGGAATTCTGCAGGCCATTCCTTGGTTATTTCCTCCATGTCTTCCTCGATGAGTTTGTAATAGGATTTGAACTCTTCCTTGTGTTTGTCTCCATGCACAGTGATGTAAATGAAGTGCCTATCTACGTAGAACTTCGCTATTGCCCTGAAACTATGAAGTGTATTCATAGTCATTTGAGGGAAGGATTCAATGGACCTCTTCAGCTGCAAGTAGTAGGTGTGGAACACCGCATTGGATTTCCATTGCTTCACCATATCGATTGAATACCAGAGGGTAGTGAACCTCACAACCAATGGTTCAGACGACTCAACTTCAGGGAAGGTTTCTCCCTCCGGCATCTCCCAAGCGATGAAGGAAACGAGAATCTGCAACCAGCTAAAGTGAAACTCGTAGCCCTGGTCTTGCACTTCCCAAAAATATTGCTCCAATTGGTTGACGAGGTAGCTCGCCCAGTTCATATGCATCCCTTCGACGCACTTTCCTGCAAGGTCGACGATGAAACCCGTGACCTAAATTGGTCTTTTCTTCCTAACGAGCTTACCAACGATCAACTAGAAAGCTAGGCACATTGCACCATTTTGGATGGAGGCTACCTTGTAGCCCCACTTTCCTTTCTCCACATCATCACAGGTGTCCTTTATTCACTATGCCAGGGCATGATCTGCATCTTTCCCTGGGTAAAAATATTGAGGGTCCAATCCTTTCATGCTCAATCCATTGATTCGGTGGATCAATGTTGGATCTACAGTGATGCGCCTGTCCAACCACAGGTAACCGCCATGGTAGCATGACAGGAGGATTTTAACGCATGCGTTAACCTATTGATGTCTACCGAAGTGTGGTATCTTCATCACATTAAGGATTGTTGATCTTGCGATGTCCATGGTCCACGACTGGGGGATTATCTTCTACTTCTTCCCCATTATCTTTGACAAGTACTTAAGTGGTGTGAGCATTCCATAATTCTTGTGGTCTCCCAAGTTGAAATCACTGATCTTTAGCGTCATAATCTGTCCCAACTCTGGTCCAACTATGCATATCCCCTTCAGGAGGTACATAGTGATCAGTGTATAGTTGAAGTCCCTCGGGACGTTATCACGACTAATCGCGCCAGCTAGAGGTGGGATATAGTCGGGCAGGACCGACAGAATGAGCTTTTTGTTTGCCAAGTCGTCACGATGCTTGCTCCGTTTCTTTTTCACAGTTTGGGATGTACCATATTGACGTGCAGTCGATGGGGAGGCTTGAAATCCTCTCATTGATGAGGCCTGTGCTCTTGCGGACATGACCTTCTCTACCACGAGGTCAATCAAAATATCTTTGACAGATTTCTCTACTGCGCTAAGGTCACCCGAAATGCACGATCGTTATCAAATATCTTGGATAGGTGGACAGATGCTCAAGGTAAGAAGAACGGGTGGCAAGGTCTCAATAAGCACTACACGAAAGCAATTAGTTCTCTGTGGGCTTAGATAATCACGATTTGCAAAAGTGTCCCTAGTAAGACATTCGATGGGTTAAATAGATAATTTCATAACAGAATCCTCCAATGGGAGGAATGCCTCAAGCAATATAATTCCATCCATTATGGCGTGGTCCCAACAGTCCAACGATGAGATTTCCGCCAATAATTGCATTTCTAGCCGTTCTGGATCATCGTTCTAACGGTCAGGATGCCTCCAACGGTCATATCGCTTTGTTGTGGCAAAGTGCTAGTCTGCGCTATTATGCTATTCCAACGAGGTTTAAGTTCTGCAAGCCTTCCTTCTGCGAAGTCCTCTTTGGAACCTCCTGCAATTTTTCTAGCTTTTCTTTCTTCTTACTGAGCTTTCTTTCTTTCTTTCTTTCCGTTGATCTGCGTCTCTAGATTCATCTTTCCATTCTTGTTCTTATCTTATCTTAGCATAGTAACTTCACACTGTTGGGGGTATTTCATAGGGTTCGAGAGTAATAATTCTTCTCTTACTGTTTTTGGAGTAGGTGCTCTTCTCTTCTGCATGGATAAGTTCTTTAAGACTTCTTGCATTCTTTCAACTTTGAAAACTAGGTCTCTGGCCCTCAGTTGCTTCGACTTGTCCTCCAGTTCCTCTATTAAGTGCACTATTATCCTAGCCATGAAATCCCTTAATTCTTTCTTTTACTATTCTATAGCTTCCTATTCTTCTTTCCTTCGGATCTAATCTCTCTCAATCCAAGTCCTGCCTAACAAAAGTGCAAAAGGAGCGTTGTTCTCAACAAACTTAATGACCTCAAATTTTTCTTCTGTTGATGTTCCATGAGCAATCATAGGTACATGAGTAAGTCTTCCACATAGGGTTATCATCTTTCCTTTAAACATTCCTATTCCTCCCAATGAAGGAATCATAACAAGCTTTCCCAAAATTTCCCAAGTGCTTTTTGGCATAATGTTCATCTGTGTTTCTGCATCCAATACATAGTCTATGTCGAAGTCTCCTATTCTTGTCTCTATGAACTTCTTTTCTTTTAAGATCTATGCTAAACTGATGCCTCTGTGATGATTCAATGTTTCTTTCATCTGCAATAATATATCCTCTATTTTTTTCTGGTTCTCTAGTATATTCTTAGTCTCTTGACCTTCCTCATGGTTTTCTTGTTTCATGTTCATCTTCTAAACTTTAGAAATCATTCTAGGGAAATCTAAAACTTCATGTCCAATAGATTTAAAACAAAGGTAAATAGGACCTCTACCAGGGCATTCCTTAGCAAGATGTCCTGGTCTTCTGCAACTATAACAAAGAGTCAATCCTCTCTTTCTCTTAAATGATCCCCAACATTTCCTATACTATGCTCTGGGATCACAGTGATGGACCTGTAAAAAAATATTTCTAGGATCCTGCATCCACTTGTTAGTCCAAAAATTCTTTCTATGCATATGAATAACATATTTTTCACTATTTCTATCAAGTCTATTCATATCACATCTTCTTTCTTCTATCCGTGCCCTAATTTTTAGACTAGGATGAAATCTATCAAACATACCTATATCCATTCTTTCGAGACAACTATTTCCACTTATCTTACCTTTATCAGAGCACAAATCCTTAAGATCTTACCTCTTTTCTTCAGATCAAACTTCTCTTCTTAGCACAGAGCTTCACAAGTCAAGTAGAGTACTGTGCACTACATCAACAGATCTACGCACCGAGCTTTCTCTTTTCCTCAGTTCCAAACAATCACAGTTTAAGGTCCCGAGAATAGAACCATTTGTTGTCACAGGGGTAGAACTAGGTTTCAACGCTTCAACAATGCACCAAAAAAATCCTAACTACCGACCCTTTCAGCAACACCTGCGAAGCAAATGAAGTCTCACCTGAGGTAGAGGCAGGGGGGGTTGTAGGACTTAAGTGTCTGCAACCTAGCTGGGAAAAAGATCTATTATCACAATACTTAACAAAACACTTAGCAATTAACGTTCATTAGTCTTTGAACCTTATTCACATTGCAGATAAAAACTCTAATTATAGAACAACGCAATATTCAACACGATCTAAGCATATCTAACCATTTATCACATAGCATCAAACAAATCTAGCATTCATTCATGTTATTAAGCACTAATATACTACATTGGATGCATCTAACATACATAAAGATTCAACACTAAGCATAAATCACATCAATAAGAAAAAACAATGACAACACAGGATATACGTGGTTCACCCCCAATGTGGGGCTATGTCCACCAACTCTTCGTCTGCTTTATTATCTTCTTTGAATCGTCTAACATGCACAGAGCCACAAAACCAACTTTGCATAGGACATGAGATCTGTGCGCACTTCTCCAGATCCTCCTTCCCCTATTTTGGCATGGCATAGAGCCTTCTTACAATCACTTTCACTTAACTCTGCAAGTTCTCAACACATAATATGCACGGAGCCTTCACAACTAATCGCACTTAGCAACCTTTACATATATTGCACAAAGCCAACTTAGATGTGATGCCTCTTACAATGCCTAACTACTTATTTATACATTTATAGATGGGGCCTAAGCATGGGTAAAACCATGGGCCGACATCCCATACATGTTACATAATCCCTGAACTCAAAAAGCCCGCAAAAAGGGGGTGAGATCCCGCGATCTTTGCTTCGCCTGGGCGCTCTGTCTTCGACCCACCTGTCGAAGTCCCAAAAATGGTCAAACACGACCAAGGTTCTCCAAAACTTGGTCGAGGGCCAACATGCCCCCAAAACTTTAGGATCTTACCTTTATCAGAGCACAAAGATTTAATATCTTACCTCTTTTCTTCAGATCAGACTTCTCTTCTTAGCATAGAGCTTCACAAGTCAAGTAGAGTACTGCGCACTACAACAATAGATCTACGCACAAATATTTATCTTTTCCTCAGTTCCCAGTAATCACAGTTTCAAGTCCCAACAATGGAACCATTTGTTGGAACAGGGGCATACTTGGGGTTCAAGGCTTCAACATGGCACCAACAAAACCCTAACTACTGGCCCTTTAGGAAACACCTACGAAGCAAATGAAGTCTCACCTGAGGTAGAGGCAGGGGGGTTGTAGGACTCAAGTGTTTACAACCTAGCCGGGACACAGATCTATGATCACAATACTTAATAGAACACTTAGCAATTAATGTTCATTAGTATTTGACCCTTATTCACATCGCAGATAAAAACCCTAATTACAGAACAACGTAGTATTCAACATGATCTAAGCATATCTAACCATTTAGCACATAACATCAAACCAATCTAGCATTCATTCATGTTATTAAGAACTAAGCTACTACATCATATGCATCTAAAATACATAAAGATTCAGAACTAAGAATAAATCACATTAACAACACAAAGCAATCACAGCACGTGGTTCACCCCCAGCGTGGGGCTATGTCCACCAACTCTTCGTCTTCTTTATTATCTTTTTTCAATCTTATTGCATGCACAAAGCCACAAAACCAACTCCACATAGGACATGATATTTGTTCGCACTTTGCCAGATCATCCTTCCCCGAGTTTGGCATGGCACAGAGCCTTCTTACAATCACTTGCACTTAACTCTACAAGTTCTCAACACATAGTATGCATAGAGCCTTCACAACTAATTACACTTAGCAACCTTTACATATCTTGCACAAAGTCAACTTAGATATGATGCCTCTTACAATGCCTAGATACTTATTTATTCATTTACAAATGGGGCCTAAGCATGGGTAAACCCATGGGTTGACATCCCATACCCGTTACATAAGCCCTGAACCCAAAAAGCCCACAAAAAGGGGGCGAGATCCCGCAATATCCACTTCGCCTGGGCACTCCGTCTTCGACCCGCCTGTCGAAGTCCCAAAAATGGTCAAACACCACCAAGGTTCTCCAAAAATTGGCCGAGGGCCAACCGAAAGGCATGGAAAGACAAGTTCTACGTCTAGGTATTGGTATAGGTCCAGGTCATGGGCTAGGTATAGGTCTAGGTCTAGGTCTAAGTCAAGGAAAGGAAAGTCAAGGCAAGCAAAGTCAATGTCAAGTCAAGGAAATTAAATGCAATGCAAGGAAATACAAGGCTAGACATGGAAATGCAAGGCATGGAAAGGCATGGAATTACCTAAACCTATACCTAGACCATGAACTAGACCTAGAAATATATCTAGACCATGACCTATACCTAGACCTACACCATGACCATGAACTAGACCTAGACCATAACCTAGGCCTATACCTAGACCTATACCTAGACATGGCAAGGATAAAAATGGAAAGGAAAGGATATACATGGCAAGGGAATGAAATGTCAAGGAAATGACAAGGCAATAGAAAGGCAAGGCAAGGCAAGGCAATGCCAAGGAAAGGAAAGGCAATGAAATGCAAGGAAAAGAAAGGCTAGACATAGCAAGCCAAGGTAATCCAAGGCATGGAAAGGAAATGAAAGGCAAGGAAAGACAAGTCATGGAAAGGAAATGAAATACAAGGAAAGGAAAGGAAAGGAAAGGTGTGCAGGAGCATCTTTCTCTCCTCAAACTCTTCAAAGTTAAAAAGACCATAAGGTCTTGATATTTTCCCATGAGGGGGTGGATTGTGAAATCATTGTAAAACTATGTAAATATGCATACTTTAAAAGCATAGGATTAGAAGGTTCTAGAAGTAAAATGAAGTGTCAAGTGGGTGATGACTCATTGTAACAAATATTTAATTAGTGGCATCATTTGAAGTGGACTGAAAATATTTAGGAGTGAGTCATTAAGAAGATGGAATCAAATTTCTATCTTTAGAAATAGTTACAAGAATTGTAGGAGTTAGTTAAAGCTCAATATTGAGCATATGAATGTAATGTAAGCCTAAGTGAATTTAGAAGAGGGATAGAGGTGTCCAACAAAAGGTGAATTAGGCCATAATAGATTTGGTCATGGTTTTGTTAAATTATGTACAATTGCAGTTAATAAAAAAAAGGCTGGTTTGCCACCATACTGTGTGTATATAAATCTGTGTGTTAAGTATTGGATGGGGAGAGAATACTCTTGTTTAAGAGTTAAATGATTGAACTATGGTATTAAAACTCTATTTTCGAGTTCAGGAAATCTCTGTTCATGATGGTCAACCTTGTCATTAAAAATATAGTGTTTTGTTAATCCTGTAACAAAAAAATATGAAGGTGTATACATTGCGAGATATCTACTTCCAGGCTTAGGTAAATATTGTGTTGTAGGTCGAGGAGGAAGAATAGCGATAGAAATGGGAAGAATGATACACAGATATCGTTGGATCAAAATCTAAGTTTGCAAGGACCGTCGATTGGATGAGTCAAAATCCCCGACAGAGTTGAAAACCAAAAGTTTGGCGAGGTCAAAGGAGAAAAGTTACATCCAGAACCGTCGATCATCATGGGAGGTTAGATCTACGATGCACACATGTGTTTCGGGGATGAATATGTGAGGATATTAACTGGAGCAACCGTAGCCAAAAAGTTTTATTCATTTGAGTTTTGAATTCCGATCTCAGATCGGATGGTTGGTATCATTTCGGTGATTGGAAATAAGTATGGTGGAACCCTAGCCCTGACGGAGCCGAAATAATCCAGATCATCGATTGTAGATATAAGGTAGTGTTATAACTGTTGGATCAATATTGGTTATTATTTTAATATGGTGTTAGCCCTCGATTTTGGTGTGGGGTCATATGCGTGAAAGAACTAAGAGGTAGTGCTTCAGTTTTGTGTTTTAAATTATAAAACAGGATCATAACCTTTGGTTTCTTTGGAAGGAGAATTAGCCCGAGATCTAATTCTATATATGGATGATATATTTAATGGGTTTTGAGTCTTGGCATTATAACCATGGAGTTTGTGAAGGATTAAAATGAGTTATTGAGAACAAATTTGAAAGTTTATATAGTTTAAGAATTTAAGAAAAGGATACTTGGTGATCCTTTTGATCGGAGAAAGAAATTGGTCCTTTTGAACCTATAAATTCAGAACACATAATCCTTTTAATTTTTTTAAAACTGGGTTTGGGACAATTTATGAATTTGACAGAGATGATGAAGGGTTATAGTCTCTTTAGGGAGGCTTAAGTGTAGCCTTTAATGTTTTAAGGCTGTTATTTTTGGGTATTGTACCTGGTGGGTACATCAAAAGGCAAGGCATGGCATGGAAAAGAAAGGAATGGCATGACAAGGCAAGGCAATGCAAGGCAAGGAAAGGGTAGACATGGCAAGGCAAGGCATGAAAAGGAAATGCAAGGAAAGGAAATGGAAAGGCAAGGAAAGACTAGGAAAGACTAGGAAATGCAATGCCATATTTTTCTATAGTGTATATCAACGTGATATTAGGGTTATAAAAGTAAAAGAATATGGGATAAGTTTATCCAAATTCACATCTACTAGAATAATTTTTTTTCAAAATAAGATAAAATTTATGAATGCACCAATTTTTTATGATTGATTTTGATGTAATTTTGGAAGAAATCGTGGTTCTCCTCATGGTTCCACCATGCCTCAAGGAGTTATGGGCATCTTCAAATTGACCCAAATCTTAGAAAACTCTAAACACATCAAGGTGATCAAAACGATGATTTTTTGTTTTGTCAAATTTCAACGTTGGTGGTTGGAGATGATGCTCTCCAATCTCTTAAATGAAAAATCGTATATACCTTTGAATCTTAGAGATATTCAATGACACACATCACTTCAGTTTTCTTGCTGCACCTAAGTGATGCTTAGATAGCTCTCTACTTTACCATATAATTTAAATCAACATCCTTGTCATGATATAAATCCCATCATGCTACACATAAATATAAAGCCCAATGTTAAACATTCTACAATTAAGCATCAACATTAACAAAAAATACAGTCATGAATCATAAGATCTAATTCATTGGAATACATAGCACCATATAAACCAAATACGAGAGCACTACTTTATGACATATGTATGTCCCTTCAAATCATAAAAGTCTAAAGTTTACAATTTACACCTCAATCTCAGCCTCCAATTATATATTGTTTTAAAATGTTAACTTAATGTGATTGAAACATATCAAGTACCACTAATCAAGGCATTATTACCAAGAATGGATATCAACTACAACATAATATCCTTCCATTTATTGAACATAATTTCCACTAATGTGCTGAAAAAACCACATTTTTTTGTTAGAATCCATAAAGCATTTGAATCCTCTGAAGTTGAAACTTGAGCAGAAAATTACCATAGGACTTGATGCATAATTTACACAAATAGATAAAGGGCCACATTTCTAAGTTACTACTAAAATAACTCAGGATTTCCAAAGATATCCAATGTGGTCCTAGATGCAAATATAACATTATTTTATGGTTTAGTTCATGATGCCTACAATTACTATGTGGTCCTAGAATCCCAATGGTAATCTATCCTATATAATCACTACCACCCTATGAACATGAGACTCAAATAATAACTATCCCAATTA
>SNQJ01S0081545.1:35423-58156 GCA_010110895.2 Picea sitchensis
AGTGGCTATACCTTTTTATCAATACAATTATGGATCCGCAGTGTATTTTATGGCGGCCATATCTTGCAAGTCTTGATCACCCAAGCATAGGTATGCATGCCTTGGGTTTGAAACATGTCATAATATTTGTTGGATGTTTTTGTGTAGCTTCTGTCATGTTCTCTACGTCTATACCCTTGCTTGAAAGTCTATAAAGCATTTCAGTTATCAATTCCTGTCTTCTAACTTCATACTTTGGGGGGCAATCTGTTACACATAAAAAATACTCACTTTGGTAGTGTCACAAGTGTCATCATTATAAGTGTCGCAAGTGTCACATTTTTCTCACAAGTGTCGCAAGTGTCAAAGAAAGTATACTGCCATGATGCCTATGTTGTGCCCATAACGACATGAGAAAGACACTTGAAACACCTCAAACATTTGATTTGGAAGAGGAGAAATGAGTCAGCAGGCTCATGAACCTTTTGCCATCTGAAAACACTCAAAAAACTAAGTTTTTGGAGGAGAGCGCTCCCCTATACCTCTTATGGGAGTGTTGGCGCTCCCCCTTACCCTATCTGGGAGCGTTATAAAGATTCTTTGGCCCTTTTGGGGGAGCGCTGGTGTATTTAGGAGTTTTTTCACCCCCCTTAAGCCTACTGGGGAGCTCTACAGCACTCTGATGGCCCTTTTGAGGGAGCGCTACCTATTTTAGGCAGAAGTTAAGTTGTTGAGATGAATGGGGGAAGGATCCTTTCATTCTTGGAAGGCAGTTGGATTCGAACCCCTAGTCCAGGCATGATCTTAGGGCAGATCCTCAACTGAAGGAGGAAAATTCTCAACTTCCCCAAGGATATCTCAAGTGGTTAAAGCCTCTCCAAGGCTATATAAGCAAGCTTTCTCATGGTGAAAGGGGACTGGAAAAGGAGAATCACACCAAACTTATGATCTTATAAGTGGTGTTGGAACAGAGGTGATTTGGAGGCAAGAGACCTATGATCTCATAGGGAGAAATCAGTGAAGCTATCATCATTTGGATCGTGGATCTTTTGAGAAAGGGGTAGAAAAGGAGGACTTGATGAAACTGCTGCAATTCATCTATGGTTGTAAGTAATGTTTTGTCCTCGTTAATATAATTTGCTTGGTTTGTTTCTTTCTAATTCGTGTTCAATCTCACATGAATTTGTCTCTTTAGTAGATAGACCTATTTCGGACTAATCTTGATAGAGTAGGAAGTGGTCTTACTTTGTTTGTCTACAGGGATTATCTAAGAGCGGAAGATTGGAGCTCAACTCGGAGCGTGCAGGGACAAACGTCGGTAAAAGGTACTTCTTTTATCCTTCCTCCTCACACACTAGTCCACCTAGATCTAAAATTAAGTCAGTGACCATGATAAGCACTTTCTGTCTTAGAGTTAAGAGTCTAGCTCTTTGAGGAGATCTACCTGTCCACAGGGAGATTTTCCTTCAACAGCTTGCAAAATCTCCCTCCTATTCTAGGAGGAGTCCCTAGTCTTTCCAACTCACCGAATCAACCCTCTCACACCCCTGTGAGTGCTACTATTTTGGGATCATATTTACTTGGTTCCACTTTTCTTGGGACAAATACCCAAGGAAATACATGTATTGGTTCTCCTTCACAAGGAAGCGAGAGTCAAACTTCTTCTGAAGGAAGAGGTACACACCCACTAAATCCCTCTCAAGAGACAGGTCCATTACCTACTCACACAATGTCTGGAACTAATCCTCCACCAAACCCCCCTTTACCATACTTGGCATCCCTAAGCATTCTTGATTTAACCAAACTCATGAATGATCCCATTTTGCATGATGCTACTTGGCCCAATATGCCTACCAAGTTACCTTCAGACATTTCAAAGTTTTAAGGAAAACCAGGGGAAGATCCTGCCAACACTGTTATGACCTTCCACTTATGGTTCTCTTCAAACAAATTCATGGATCATTCCATCCACTTGAGGTTATTTCAAATAAATCTCATCGGCTCATCAACCAAATGGTATGTGGATGAAAATCAGGGTCCCATGTGACCTTTGAATCATTGTCCAAGGCCTTGTTGTCCTTATTCCAATTATCAGTTTGTCATGACATTGGTTTAGAGATTCTCTCTGAGTTCAAACAAACTGTTTCTATCCATATCGCCGACCACATCCATGTATGGCGGCGGTGGTGTAGTTTGTGTAAAGAAAAAACCACCAAAGAACAATGTCTCGATTGGTTTCTCAAATAACTCGTCCATGTGATTTCCAAGGATGTCGCATCCACTTTTCCTCAACCAGAAGAGGAGGTCATCAGCAATGCCCAGCAATTTTACCTCATATTTTCCCAATTGGTTTACTTGTACATAGTATTTTCTGATTCACCCAGACCCCTTCCATTTGGCTAGGACAAACCTAGGGTTTCCCACATTGTGGATGGGTTGATTGGTTCTATGACACATCTCGACCCTTACGGACACCCATCACCTACTTATGGTGAAAACCAATATCCACAACCATATGGAGGGACATCTTATTACCCTCCTCCCACTCAACAATACTCATATCCTGTGGCTCCCCCTCCACCGTTGGGTGGACCCCCACCAGTACCCATGATGCATTTGTTTTCTCAACCAAGTACAAGTTCACCCCCAACCCCTGCATATAACCCTAATAGTAGTGGAATTACTTCAACTTCCTACACACCATATGGATCGTCTTCACAAAGAAATCCACATTTTCCATTTCCTGGTCCTCCCCAACAAGTTACTCCTCCACCAGGACAACCACATGTTGATGTTAATTTTGTTCATCCCTCTCTCATTCAACATGTTCATGCTTTTGAACAGTTGAATATAGAAAATCCATCCCATAAATCAAATAATGCCAAGAATAAAGGAAAAAACTGAAACAATAACAACCCAGGACCAAGAGGAAATAACCTCCAACAAAAACATCTCGTTGGGGGCAACCAAAACCCCTAAGGGGGAAACAATAAAAATCAACCATGACAAGGGAAGAACAATAACCTCATAACTAACTTCCCCTGCACTCTATGTGGTGAGTATGGACATTATACTCACCATTTCCCCCAAATTATCGATTTAAAATGGATGAAAGAATCCATGAACACTCAACGCCATGCGGCACCACCCGCCCCTCAGCAGGCCCCACAACAATATTTGCAACCACCACCTCTAGCCATTTTCCAAAACCCTATTCCAAACCAAGGTGTGATGAATACCCAACAAGAGATCACCTCTTCCCCACAACAAATGGGGCAATATCAAAACCCAGGTCCCAATCAACCCGTAAATCCGGTCGATCTCAATATACTCCATACCAGTGAAGAAGATATTCTTCTACAAACACACGATTGTCAATACGGTATTCCCCCCGAATCTACCCCAACCACATCAAGAATAACTCCCAATGCATTCGGAAAACCATTTATTATCCCACTCCCTAAAACTAAACCAAACCCTCGTATACCTCGCGTACCTTTACGGCAGAATGTACATAACCCTCATGCTAGGGCAGCGCATAACTACAGTTTATTCAATGATTTAGCACAGTCTCCTACAGCCATGTATGTGTTGGAGGTCCTCCAAACCTGTCCCTCACAGCGTAAATCCTTGCTTTCTTCCTTGGGGGAAGTCGACCCAACTAATACTCAACTCATCACATTTGATTTGGATAATGGAGAACCATGCCTCCATGCACTGGTAGATTTCTAGATACCAATTAAGATTCAGAACATCATAGTTCATCGGTGCATCATCGATGAAGGTGCATCCACATGCATCATGTCCAAAATAGTATGGAAAAAACTTGACTCACCTGAGCTAGTACCATCTGCCATCACGCTGAGAGAATATGACGATCGACCATCATCCCCTGAAGGGATCTTCCAAAATTTCCCCGTACAACTTGGGGGAAAAACCATTCTGGTTGGCATTGAATTTATCGACGCCCCACTTGATACAATATCTTGTTCGAACGTAGCTACATGTATGCTATGAAGTTTGTAGCCTCTTATTTGTTTCATACAATGATGTTCCCCTATAACGAAAAAATCGTCACCATCAACCAACTTACACATTACAAGCATAATCATTCTGCCAACATTGATAACATTCTCCCCCTTGTCCGCACTATCTTATATTCTTTTTTGGTCATCGACATGGATCCTAGAATATTCAAGGACCCATCCTTGTTAGGTAATTATCATGGAGCACCACCTCTGCTCAACCCTTCTATTTCAGCTCAATTGTGTTTAGTTTCTTCTAACGAAACACATATCAGAGACAATACTCCTCTCATTGAGCCCCCTCCCCACATCAAATTTCCACCAGTCGGAGAACCATTACCTCAGGAATTCCCTGAAAACACCACCGCACCACTTGTCTTAGATTTACCCCCCCTCCAAGGGAAAATCTTGGTTTGGGAGACAGTCCCCCAAGCCATTACCCAAATCCATTTTTTCTACCCCCCACCTGGAGTCCAAGCATTCTGGGCAGTTTCTACTCTCACCCTTCCTAACATGGTGCTCTCCATCCATGTATGGTATCTCCATCCACCCTATATGGTTCCTTCACCATATCTCCCTCCTCAAACATAGGGATTATCGATGAAGATCACAGTACAGGATCCTTCCGCACCACCCTCACCCCCAACTGGAGGCACCACCACTACCACTGGGGGCAGAAGAAGGAAGAACGATCCCATGGCTCTGCTCCCTCCCCGAGCTCAACCTTATTTTTGACTGTGAGAAAGAGAAGGACACCCCACTAACATATGTCCTACTCTTCTCGAGTTACGCAATCTTATCCATCTCCCCAAATCAACCCCATTGCTTACCACTCCACCTAATACTTCAACCGCTACTATGGATTCCTCAACCATGCAAAAAAAAGGGTTACGATTTTTTTTTTCTTGTGCCATATGCTTAGAATACGGCCATTGCACTCATCATTTCCCAGCACTACCTCAATTCCACCAAACATTAGCCGCAGTACGCCACACATCCTTACCTGAGCCATCTCAGGCTCTCCCTATTATTGCTTACATTACAGACATTCATTATATTTCTTTGTCAGTCTCCATGAGAATGAGATCCCATCCACAGTGTCATGACATTTGGTTTATATCAAGCAATCCATCGCACCATGTACACCCTCATCCCCTGAGTGTTGGATTACTAAGAGGGGGGTGAATCAGTAATAGAGAAATAATTCTTTTTAACCACAAAATGCAAGTGTTATATCAATGTAGCATTATCATTCAATAGTTGTAGAGTAAATAAACAATGAAAAATGAGCAATCATACACATACACAGTACACCAGTGTTTTTACGTGGAAACCCAAAGCGAGATAAAACCATGGAATTCTTTTTCTTATATGTCTTTAAGAATTACATTCATTGGAAGCACCAATTTCCTTTGTTTTCCAACCGCAACTAGAAGGAGGCTCCAAACCCTTAGTTTCTCAGGCTACAACCTGAAGGAAGCTCCAACTCCCTAATTCTCTTACTACAACTAGAAGGAGGCTACAACCCCCTAGTTTCTCAAGATACAACCTGAAGGAATCTCCAACTCCCCAATTCTATGGCTACAACCAAAAGGAGGCTAAAACCCCCTATGTTCTCTGGATACAACCGGAATATGGATACAACCGGAAGATGGATACAACCACCTATCCTTTCCCCGTCCAACCACCCTAATGTAGAAGTAGAATGATGGAACCACTGTCACACTATCACCGTGAGATATAATGTTGTAAACCTGTACCAATCAATATGTAATCAACCTGTAACAACCTGTACCAATAACCCATGCCAAAATGTACCATACATCAACTTTTACCTCAACTTGTACCATAAACAAATGCATCAACCATGCACCAAACCTGTACAAATAACCTGTCATAATAACCTGTCCAAACAACCTGTAATCAACATGTACCATAAACAAGTGCATCAACTATGCACCAACCTGCACCTCAACTTGTATCATGAATGAGTGCATAAACCATGCACCAAATATGTACCAATCATGCATCAAACACACATAAATTATGACTCATCAAGATGTACCAACATCATCAACTATACACCTCATATATGTGTCAAGTCATCAACTACTTGTCTCAACCATGTACCCAACATGTACCTCAACCAAAATCCCTCATAAATTTCATCATCCAAATCTTATTTGTAAATATGTAACATACCTAGTGTATATGATCACATACCTACAAAACTTCCTCAACAAGAGACTAACATTTTCATCAAATTTTACTTTAGTCTCACATGACTAGTTTTGGATTAGTCAACAACCCTAACTTGAAATAATCATAACTATGTACCTATAATGAATAAAGATCTGGAAATGGTACACAATGTTCTTTGGTTTCTTTTCTGCAATTCCTCCAGATTTCACTACTTGGAACCTCTTAGAAAAGGATTTATACAAAAAATGGCATACCTTGTTGAATTATGGCTTATTCTAGAGAGCGAACTTGTAGAGTGTGCCCCACATGGAATATTTGTTGTATGGATATAAAAATGGTACACAAAATACTACATATTGAACTCTAACCAATACATTTTTTCTACTGAATTTGGATATTTTATGAAGAAGTTATGATGTTTTTACCTGAAACAGATGTTTTAGACTAGTTTCACGACTAGCCACAAACCCTATTTTACACGGAGTGTAACTCCAAAAATACAACGAACCACAAGCTAAAAAATTTAGCACAACTAATTGGATATGTTTCCTCAATGGCCTCCCAATTTCACGGTTTGAATCATTCTATAAAAAAAGTTATTGTGAAAATGGTGAGATGACCTGTAAATAACATACCTTAGAAAGCATCATCAAAAGAATTTATCCTCCCTTGAATTTCGGCCTTCTTTACTTCACCTTCCCTCTGAAATTCGGCGGCTTAGATATGCTGGTTACCTCCCGATCCGCGTGTGGTATTCAAACATTCTCAGTGTGACAAAATGAGAACCCTTTCCTCTTATTTACATACTTTCATGTAGCTTCCTCAAGAAAGGGGTTACCTTCTAACAATCTTAACCCACTCCTTATTTTAGGGCTAACACTTCTAACCACTTGTCCACTTAGTAATTTCTCCATTAGCACATTATTTAAATAATAATTTATTTTGTATCCATTTTGACTTATGAATTGCACTCATCCTTCACTTTATTATTTAAATTACCTTCTAACCGTCTTAACCCACTTTCCTTATTTTAGGGCTAACCCGCTTCTAACCACTTGTCCACTTAGTAATTTCTCCATTTACTTTATTATTTTAAATATTTATTTTTTTTTTTTTTTTTTTTTTTTTTTTTTTTTTTTTTTTTATTATTTAAAATAAATTTCTTCTTTTGCAACCATCACTTCACTTTATCATTTAAATAATTTCTTCTTTGCAACCACTTTGACTACTTTGACCTTTTGGGGCTTCTAGATGACTCATGAGGGTTCTCCAACTTCACATGGTCATAACTCTCTAACCGTGAGGAGTTATGTGACATTTCACATACCACCGGAAATGGAATGACATGTACTATCCATATAGAATAGTCTTACCTACAAATATATTAAAACTCATACCATTATCCATAAAAAAAACTTGGGTCCATTACCCAAACCATTGTGCTACAAGAATTCACTACCAGACTTTCTTCAAGGGTTGACATAAATGACAACTAGCCCAATTAATCAACACCGAGGAAAATAAAACTTACCCATTAATGGTTCCCCCTGCCATCTCCTAGGATCCTCTATCTTCTCTCATTTTCCACTGTGACGGAGATATCTTAGAGGAACTAACTACCCCTGATTGCCCATAGAATGTGCTCCTTCATCGAGCACTTTTTCTCTCACAAGAATATTTCACCCTCCTACCCAAGCCTCCCTGTGCACAATCAAAACCAAGGATGTTATTCCTCCAGGGAATATTGACTGGATCAAAAACCCTATCCCTGCATATTTTTGAAGAAGGAAACATGGCCAACATCTCCCCCACGGTCAACATTGACATTTCCATTCAAACATGCATTGTAGAGGAGATCACCATTGGTGTCGCATGCTCCCCTGAAGAAATCATTGCTTACAAAGCTCTCTTTTAGGAATATCGGGATATTTTTTTCTCGTCATATACGAAGATGCCTGACCTCGATCCTTCTATAGTCGAACACTGAATCAACACCTAGTCGGATATCGCCCATTTCGTCAAAAGAAACGCCCCCTACACAGATCCAAATTTTCGGTTATCAAATTCAAAATTGACAAGTTATGCAATGTTTGTTTCATTTACCCCATTGCGTACACTTCTTCAGTCTCCAACCCCATCCCCCTTGACAAAAAATAGGGAACTATTCGTGTTTTCTCAGACTTTCGCGATATCAACCATACTTGTCCCAAAGACAACATCCCAACCCCTCTCATCAACCAAATAATCGATGATTTTGTCAGCCACGAGGCACTATCCTTTATGGATGGGTTCTCTGGATACAATCAAATTCATATCCACATAGCAGATTAGTACAAAACCACTTTTACAACACCTTGGGGTACCTTTTCTTATCACGTCATGCCCTTTGGACTAAAAAATGTCGGTGCTACGTTTCAACGGGCCATGACCTACGTTTTTCATGATCTTTCTTGCATCATCCTTGCTTATTTATATGACCTCACTGCTCGATCCAAAAAGTGAACCTAGCATTTAGACGACTTACGCATCGTTTTCCAACGATGTCACCAATATAATATCTTCTTGAACCCCCTCAAGTGTGTCTTCTGCATCACTATTGGATGCCTCCTCGAGTTCATTGTCTCCCAACACGGCATCACTGTGGATCCCCTCAAGTTCCAAGCTATCACAGAAATCACACCTCCTAGGACTTTATGCCAACTTCATAGCTTGCAAGGCAAAACCAACTTTTTATGTCACTTTGTCCCAAACTACGCCACTCGCGCACATGGTTTTCTCTGCTTACTGCATCATGATATCCCATTTTGATGGGACGAACATGCTCAAACATATTTTGATGGTTTAAAACCTCCCTATCCAACTCCCCTTTGATTGGTCCCTCAGACTATGATCGTGATTACATCCTCTACTTAGCAACCTCTATTGTTTCAGTAGCAGGAGTCCTTGTCCAATTAGGGGATGATGGGCGTGAACATGTGATTTAATACATTAGTAAAAACCTTTCAGGGCCACTCCTAAATTATAATCATGATGAGAAACTTGTGCTAGTCATCATCCTCGTAGTCCAAAAACTACGACATCACATTCTTCTTTGAACTACCAAGGTCATCACAGATTCCAACCCCATGCAATACTTGCTTAGTCTACGGCATATTAATGGAAAAATTTCATGATGGACCATTATCCTCCAGAAATATGATCTAGATTTCTCTACTCCCAAAAGCAAGAAAGCTCTGGTCCTAGCCGAACTCATTACGGTTTTTCCCTCAAATACCAAAGATTCCCCCATCAATGAGGATTTCCCCGATGAACCCCTCTTCTTCATCCCCTCCGATGACCCTTGGTATGGCTACCTCATCGTCTACCTTCGTACACATAAGTTTGGGTTTCACCTCTCTCGAGATGACCGCCAATGCATTTTCCATTAAGCTCCCTGATATCTCCTCATCGGGGACATTCTTTACTTATGAGGGGTCGATAACATCCTTCAACGATGTCTTACCATCAACGAAGTCGACAGAGTATTGAATTATTTCCACAACGGCCCTTGCGGTGGTCACCTCTCATGTACTTCTGGCCCACTTTGTTTCATGACAGCATCCAAGCTATCAAGAAATGTGACAAATTCCAGCTTTATGCAAAAACATCATGAGCTCCACCATCTCCTCTACACCCATTCATCACAGTCGTCCCCTTCTATAAATGGGGCATAGACTTCATGACTTTCCATCCTCCATCCAGTAATGGACACAAGTACATTTTCATGGTAGTGAATTATTTTACCAAATGGATCAAAGCCATGCCCACATTTAACAACACGGCTAACATAGTAGCACGTTTTTTCTTCAACCATGTCATTACCCGATTCACAATCCCACAACAGTTAGTTTTAGATCATGGTAAACATTTTGAGAATGAGATCTTTGTAGAACTCTCCTCAAAATTAGGCTTCACCCATGAGTTTTCCTCCCCATACTACCCTTAGTCCAACGGGCAGGTCATGGTTGTCAATAAATTCCTCAAAACCATGTTGCAATGTACCATCAACAAACGTAAGACCAACTCGCATCATATGTTTTTTTTTTCTTTATGGTATTATCGTACGGCAGTCAAAACTGCCACCGGTTTTACACCATTCCACCTCATCCATGGGATTGAAGCCACCCTCCCTATCGAGTGTGAAATCCCCATGATACACACTTCCATAGAGCTCTTACCTGACACTACTCCAATGGAGCAGCGCCTGTTGACCTTAGAGTCACTTGATGAAGACCATCAATCTTCATTACAACACAATGAGGTAGCTAAAAAATGGTCCAAAGCCACCTTTGACCTCCATCTCAACCTTCGCTCATTCAACGAAGGTGATGTCATGTTAGCCTATGATATCACCCATGACACTCTGGGCCATGGGAAATTTGATTCATTATGCCATGTCCCCTTCATCATCCAACATTGCCTCACCAAAGGTGCCTACATCTTGGCCTCTCTAGAAGGATACCCTCTCAAAGAACATGTTAATGGGTTGTACTTAAAGAAGTTGCATGCCTAAGCATAGCCCCCCTACCTAAGGTTTCTCTTTGTAAACATTTGTAGAGTTTTTAGTCTTCTTTGTCACCACCACTACTCATGTCTTATTTATCACCCGTGTTATTGACAGATGCATCATCCATCATCCTACCACATCGATTACGCTGACAGTGCCAGCTGTTGGACTCAGAATCTTGCTTCAGCTACTTGGGCCATCTATTCCCCCTCACATATAATAGTCCATTCCACTATCATATGCTTAGGTCCGACCACCAACAACCAAGTCGAATATGATGTTGTCATTGGTGTCCTCACTGAGTCCAGTCACCTCTACATTTGTCACCTTAGCATTCTATTATATTCCCATCTTGTTGTCCTACATCTCAATAACGTGTATCATGTTCACGATCCTTACCTCTTTCGCAAATACCTGCAAGTTAGACTCCTATCTCACAAATTTGATTCAATCACATTTACACATATTCCAAGAAACCTCAATCAAGTAGCAGATCACATGGCTAACCTAGTATTAGTTTGACATTTATCACATTAAACAACATCATATACAAAGAATCATACATTTGTCAACACATAGCATAGACATCATACATCATATACACAAAACATAAATACAAGAGTGATCCAATATATCCATCATATATATATATCATCAAGGTCCCCAATGTTTTACAAAAAGTATAGATATACAATTGCTCATAAGCTCATGAGTCCCCTCATCCCTATGAGTACAAAAGGGGATATTTCATACCCTATACGAAAATTGGTCTCCCAAACCCATACATACAAAAATCGTCACTCAAAGTTCCCCCATAGCTCCCCCCCAAGTCCTCTGTCGATCAGAGGTGGCCCACCAGCTGGGGGCCCTCCAGCTTCAGGAGGTAGTCGACTAGTCATCGCTTCCCCCGCCATTGTTTCTATGTGAATCAATGTCTTGCACTCTGTTGGTACCCAAACAAACTGGTACAGGACCTCCTCATCCTGGATGTTGGCCCATATTCCCTCAGGAACACCCTAAAGGACCCGCTCGAACTGTCAGCGCATATCCTCTAAGGTTGTTGCAGCATCTCCATGTGGCTCTCTAGTTGGTCTTGCATCGGTGTCATCCCTTCGGTGCCCCTGCCTGGCCCTCGGATCTACGGGCTCCTGTCGAGTCATCTCCCCGATGGCCTCTACCTCTCATCCTCGGGGTCCAACATCTGAAAAACAAACACAGATATAGTGTCAGCATCCATATACATGTTTGATAAATGTTATCTACCAAAATCACAAAAATAGATACAACACATACCTCTTTGGTCCCAGTACTCCCGAGAAGGTAGTACCATGTCTGGATACTGCCTGTAGACCATACCCGCGTATGGATATCACAGAATCACCTATGGCATTTGAAGCCACACTTGAGCCACCATTTTCATGAAGTAGTAGCCACCCTCCCCTCCTCCATGTCGTTTCAACACATATTCCCATCACATCAATCATGTCTCTCACCGTGACGCTGGCTCCAGTAAAATCCTCAAGCACAATAAAGGCACCCTCTCCAAAAACCAGGCCACCAAAAAAGAACCAAATGCAAAGTCACCAAATTCAGCATGTTGACACAATGTCAACTGGGACATCATCTGAGTGTGCATCAGCACACCCCATGCAAACAAGTCCCCATCCAGGACCCCCTCCACCACCCTCAGTTGACCACCAATGATCCACTGAGTAACTAAGGATCTATATATCCTCACCACCATGTTCGCTATGAACTCAGTCAAAAATTCATCAATGGCCTCAATCCGGACGACTAACTGTTGGCCTTCAACCAAGTTTTGGAGAACCTTGGTCATGTTTGACCATTTTTGGGACTTCGACAGGCTGGTCGAAGATGGAGCACCAGGTGAAGCGGATATCACGGTATCTCGACCCCTTTTTAGGGAACTTTTTGGTTTAGGGTTTATGTAATAGGAATGGGATGTCGGCCCATGGGTTTACCCATGTTTAGGCCCATTTTGTAATGTATAAATAGAAATCTAGGTTATGTAAGTAGGGAGACCTAGTAGAATCGGCTTAGTGCGGAGCTAGAGGCTTTGTGCATACTATGTGTTAAGACTTGCGGAGATGAGTGAAAGTGATTGTAATAATCTTGTGTGCAAATTGTGTAAGAAGGCTTTGTGTTGTGACCTAATGCGGGGAAGGAGGATCTGGCGAGGTGCGCGCAAATCTCTTGTCCTATGCAGAGTGTGGTTTTTGGGCTCTGTGCATGTAAGAAGAGTGACAGAAGATAATAAAGAAGAAAAGAGTTGGTGGAAGTATCCCCACTCTGGGGTGAACCATGTATATCATGTGTTATGGTTTCTTTGTGCATTATGGTTGTTATATTGTTCATATGAAATAAGCTTAGTGCAGTAATGAATGTTTAGATGAACTTGGTATGATAGATTAAGTTCTTAGTGATGTGAATGAATTCTATATCTTATCTCTTTCCATATTCTAAGTTCTTAGATGTGTTAGATCTGGTTGAATATTGCATTGTTCATTAATTAGGGTTTGGATCTGTGATGTAAATAAGGGTTAAATACTGATGAATGCTAACTGCTAAGTGATTTGTTAGAGTGGTGTAATTACAGATCTGTGTCCCAGCTAGGTTGCAGACATTTGAGTCCTGCAACCACCCCTACCTCTACCTCAGGTGAGACTTCATCTGCTTTGCAGGTGTTGTTGAAAGGGTCGGTAGTTAGGGTTTGTTTGGTGTGTTGTTGAAGCGTTGAACCCTGGGTCTGCTCCTATGCCAACAAATGGTTCCATTGTCGAGACTTGCAACTGTGATTGTTGGGAACTGAAGAAAAGAGAAAGTTTTGTGTGTAGATCTGCTACTTTTGTGCGCAGTATTCTACTTGAATTGCGAAGATCTGTGCTAAGAAGAGAAGTCTGATATGAAGAAAATAGGTAGGATCTTGAAGCTTTGTGCTCTAAGAAAGGTAATATCAGTGAAAAATTTTATTTCGAAAGAATGGATCTAGGTATGTTTAACAGATTTGGTCCTAATCTGAAAACTAGGGTACAGCTAGAAGAAAGAAGATTTGATATGAATAGATATGATAGAAATAATGAAAGCTATGTTATTCCTATGCATAGAAAGAATGTTTGGACTAACAAATGGATGCAGGATCCTAGAAATAATTTTTTGCAGGTTAGTTACTGTGATCCCAATGCGCAGTACAGGAAAGGTTGGGGATCGTTCAAGAGAAAGAGAGGATTAACTCTTTGCTATAGTTGCAGAAGACCAAGACATCTTGCTAAGGAATGCCCTAGTAGAGGTCCTATTTTCCTTTGTTGTAATTCTACTGGACATGAATTTTTGTATTTCCCTAGAATGATTGCTAAGGTTGAAAAGATGAATATGAGACAAGAAAACCCTGAGGAAGGTCAAGAGACTAAGAACTAGAAAGGATCAAAGACTATATTATATTATTATAGATACAAGAAACCCTGAATGATCACAGAGATATCAACTTATCAGAGATCTTAAAAGAGAAGGAGCGCATAGAAACACGAATAGGAGACTTCGACATAGACTGTGTTCTGATGAGGAAACACAGGTGAACATCATGAAAGAAATAACTTGGGAAATTTTGGGAAAGCCTGCTATGGTTCCTTCATTAGGGGGAATAACATTATTTAGAGGAAAGTTAATAACCCTATGTGGAATAATTACCCATACATATATGAGTGCTCATGGAACTTCAACAGAAGAAGAATTTGAGATCGTTAAGTTTGTTGAGAATAACACCCCATTTGCTATTTTTCTAGGAAACACCTGGATTGAGAAAGATCGGATACGAAGGAAACAAGAAGAGAAGGATCTAAAATAGAAAAATCAAGAACTAAGATATTCCATGGCTAGGAGAATAGCGCACTTAATGAAAGAACAAGAAGACAAGTTCAAGTTACTGAGAACCAGAGATCTAGACATCGAAGTTGAAAGAACACAGGAAGACGTGAAACACATGTTTGTACAGGAGAGTAGAGCACCTACCCAAGACAAAGAAGAAGTAACACCCTTGAACCCTATGAAATATCATCGACATCGCAAAGTTACTTTTCCAAGATAAGGTAAGAATAAAAATGGGAAGAGGAACCCAGTAACTCAGATTACAGGAAAGAAGGCTTGAAATCTCAACAAGAAGAAAGCAAAGTTACAAAAGTTACAAAACGTTCTAGAGAGGACTTCGCAGAAACAAGGTTTGCAGAACTAGAAATTCGTCGAGATATCAGAACAGTGAATATTGGCACTTCGCCACGATAGAGCAATATGATCGTTGGAGGCATCCCAGCCATTAGAACGGTGCTCCAGAATGGATAGAAACGTAGTTATTGTCAAAACATTCGCCCTTGGACCGTTCGGACTGCGCCATAAAGGATGGAATTTCATTGATTGAGGCGTTCCTGCCCGTTGGAAGAGTCAGTTACAATAATATCTATTTATCCCATCGAGTGTTGCACCGAGAACACTTTTTCCAATTGTGATTATTTGAGCCCACAAAGAACTAGTTTATTTCATGCAGTGATTATTGAGACCTCGCTATCGGTTCTGTTATAGTGAGTGTTTGTTCACCAACCTAAGATATCAGATATCGAGTGTGCATATCAGAAAAAATTAGCGCAGGAGAAAAATCCATCGAAGAGATCCTATTAGACCTCATGGCTAAGAAGGTGATGTTCGCAGGCATCCAAGCCTCATCAACGAGAGGAGTGAAATCATCCTCGTCGATTGCCCGTGGATCTGGACCATCCCGAGTTGCGAATGAGAAATGAACGAAGCATCGTGATGACTTGGTGAATGCGAATTTAATCCCATCCATCCTTCCCAACTACATCCCACCCCTGGTCGGTGTGGTAAGTCGTGACTGTGTCCTGAGGGACTTCGACTACACATTCATCATTACGTACCTCCCTAAGGGAATACGCGCAGTCAGACCACAGTTGGAGAGGATTTCGACGTTGAAGCTCAGTGACTATAACCTAGGAGACCACAAGAGCTATGGCATGCTCGCACCTCACAAATATTTGACCAAGACCAAGGGGAAGAAGTCAAAGATCATCCCCTAGTCATGGACTATGGACATCGCGAGGTCCACTATCTTGAACATGATGAAGATACCACACTTCAGAAGATATCAGGAGGTTGATATGTGCGTTAAGCTCATGTTGTCGTGCTTCCACGGTGGTTATCTGTGGTTGGACAGGCATATCACCGTCGATCTGGCGTTGATCCATAGGATCATCGGATTAAGCATGAAGGGACCAGACCCATAATAATTTTATCCAAGGAAGGTTGTAGATCGCGCTCTAGCACAAGATATTAAGGACACCTATGGCGATGTCAAGAAGGGGAAGTGGGGCTACAAGGTATCCTCCATACAGAATGGCGCAGTGTGCCTGGCCTACCAGTTGATCGTTGGTAAGATAGTAAGGAAGAACATACCCACGCAGGTCATGGGGTTCGTTGTTGACCTTGCAGGAAAATGGGTGGAAGGATTACAAATGAACTAGGCGATTTACCTCGTCAACTAGTTAGAACAAGACTATCGCAAAGATCAGGCTCAAGGCTATGAGTTCCATTTTAGATGATTATTGATCCTCTTCGCGTTCATTGCTTGGGAGATGTCGGAAGGAGCGACCTTCCCTGACATTGAGTTGTTCGAGCCACTAGCTGCGAAGTTCACCACGCTCTAGTATTCGAGCAATAAGGGGAAACAATGGCAATCGAATGCAATGTTCCATACCTACTACCTGCAGTTAAAGAGGGATATTGAGTATTTACCTCATATGACGCCGAACGCCCTGGACAGGTTCATACCATTTGCGAAGTTTCGTGTAGATAGGCATTATATATATATCCCTGCACGCAGAGACGAACATAAAGAAGATCGTTAGTCCTATTACAAGCTCGTCGAGGAGGACATGGAGAAAATAACAGAGGAATGGCATGAAGAACTCCTATTACATGTTAACCATGAAGAATTGTCCGACCCCGACCTCATTGGAAGTCTGGTGGTTACTCACGAAAAATATGATACACCCAGCAGTAGCAGGAAGAAAAAGAAGGAAGATATACAGGAAATACACAACACATCAGAAGAGTTTGCATCAGATTCACCTAGCGGAGGAGGAGACGACGAAGTGGACAAAGAAGAGAAAGAAGGGGAAGAAGACAAGCAGAAGTAGGGTGAAGTAACACCACCTAGGAACACCCTTGAAGAGGCAGAGACGTCCAATAAAAGAAAGGTTTCCCCAACAAAACCTACATTGCGGAAGAAGTCCAAAGATAGTAAGCCAAATCTGCAAATTGTGCTCACGGTCAATGACTTCGAATTCATTATCGCAGCTGTATCAGACGCCTCGGAAGATATTTTTCATAGAAATGAAGAAAAACAAGAAACCATGTATGAAATAATTGAAGCAGAGCTTAGAGGGGTACAACAAGCCCTTCACTCCAGTTGCTCAATGTCCATTGTGCCCCTGCCATCAGAATAAATAGAGTTGGGAGATGAGCCTACCCAACTACGTAGAATAGTTGATGCAACTGAATCTTTCCTTCACTGCGTGCAGGAAGAAAAAAACAAGCCACAATGGCCCTGAAGCAAGCACAAGAGGAAGTCATAGAACAATGGTGAGTTTCGCAACAAGATAAGGACAACCTCCAAGTCAAGTTCGAAGAGGATAAAGAAGAGATCCGGAAAGAGAAAGAACAGTTGCTCAAGGAGTAGGTTGGAGTTAAAGAAGTAGTCAACATAGCACTTCTCTCTGTGATAGGCTTAGAATAGATAGAAGAAGACCCAGTAGAGAGTCAAGTAGCGAAGCTTGTTGCAGCCATCCAACAAATTCAACAGAGAGTAGAAGAATTGGAGTTACAAGCAGTACCAAGCACCCTGCAGGAAGTGTGAGACCAGTGAGAAGAAACCACCCAAAGCGCAGTCTAGAGAATCAAGGCATTAGCCTTGGAATGTAAACAGCTTAGCAGTCGAAGTGCGCAGAATTATGAGCACCTTACCGAGGACCCTGAACTAAAGACACTGAAGTCACAGCTCCAGGAAGAAAATCAGCAAGCAGCAATAGTACAAGCTCAGTTGAAGCCCTTGTCAACGGTTGAGCGAATGAAAAGATCCCAAGAATAGTGCACGATTCGAAAACAAGTCCATGCCATACAGAGAAAAGTCATGGAAATGACTCAGAAGCTCCAGTCAGTCCAGGATGCAGCTTGCCTACTTTTTGAGGATATTGAAGGATGAGGAGAAGAACTAGAACAAGTAGTCACTATAGTCAAACAACGCTTGGAAGGACCTGTGATCGAGGCATTTATTCAGGATTTCGTCGAGCAGGAGGCCTTGGCGAAGCAGTAGGTCGAAGCAGCTTCAGCCAAGCTCGAGGCATTTGAGGCAGAGTTACCCAGAGCAGAGTGACTCGGTATGAGTCACAGGTGAGTGTTGGGGGCTTGTTGGCCCTCAACCAAGTTTTGGAGAACCTTGGTCATGTTTGACCATTTTTGGGACTTCGACAGGCTGGTCGAAGACGAAGCGCCAGGCGAAGCGAATATCGCGGTATCTCGACCCCTTTTTAGGGCACTTTTGGGTTTAGGGTTTATGTAATGGGTATGGGATGTTGGCCCATGGGTTTACCCATGTTTAGGCCCATTTTTTAATGTATAAATAGAAATCTAGGTGATGTAAGTAGGGAGACCTAGTAGAATCAGCATAGTGCGGAGCTAGAGGCTTTGTGCAGACTATGTGTTAAGACTTGCATAGCTAAGTGCAAGTGATTGTAAGAAGCTTGTATGCAAACTGTGTAAGAAGTCTTTGTGTTGTGACCTAATGTGGGGAAGGAGGATCTGGCGAGGTGCACACAGATCTCTTGTCCTATGCGGAGTGGGGTTTTTGGGCTCTGTGAATGTAAGAAGATTGACAGAAGATAATAAAGAAGAGAAGAGTTGGTGGACATAGCCCCACGCTGGGGTGAGCCACGTATATTCTGTGTTATGGTTTCTTTGTGCATTATGGTTGTTATATTGTTCATATGATTTAAGCTTAGTGTAGTAATGAATGTTTAGATGAACCTAGTATGATAGATTAAGTTCTTAGTGATGTCAATGAATGCTAGATCTGATCTATTTCCATATGTTAAGTTCTTAGATGTGTTAGATCTGGTTGAATATTGTGTTGTTCTATAATTAGGGTTTGGATCTGGGATGTGAATAAGGGTTAAATATTGATGAAGGATAATTACAGATCTATGTCCTAGCTAGGTTGCAGACATTTGAGTCCTACAACCACCCCTGCCTCTACCTCGGGTGAGACTTCATCTTCTTCGCAGGTGTTTCCGAAAGGGCCGGTAGTTAGGGTTTTGTTGGTTCATTTTTGAAGCGTTGAACCCTGGGTATGCCCCTGTGCCAACAACAACCCTGACATAGGGTTCGGCCCAGAGAAATGTCAAGCCGCCATAGTCTCCACCCTATCCTTCCCTGGAAAATGGGGATCAACAACTAGTTCCCTCCCACGTAATGGGAGTCTCATTAATAAGTACAAATCCTATGTCACAGAGAACGTTAGTTTCTCCCCCCTCACAATGAAGCACTGTGGATCAGTTCTCCGCATCCTGATCAAGAACTATAGCAAGAGCTCCTGAAACCGTATCAGGGGGCAGTCAAAAAAACATAGTCCCAGTCATTCTCTCGCGAGTGGACCGGCATTGTGCTCTAGAATCTGCTAATCACCTACATCCACCCAGAAATATCTAATCAGCCACATCATCCATCAAACATCATAAAATATCCAAAAGATACACCCATGAGTTTGCACACAGTGCGCAAATTTTCCCCAACTTGTTGTGCATCAATGCATGATTGTTTTTCCGACAGTTGCGCACTAATGGGAAACTATCATGATCACAGTCACGCATGGGTGCACAGCCATGGGTCGTACAGGCGCGCATCCCATGCGCGCCTGTTTGTCCTACCCATGTGCCCACATGCACAACTGTGTCAAGCACAGCCGCACATTATGCATGTGTTTCCTCAC
Source organism: Picea sitchensis (assembly GCA_010110895.2). Taxonomy (NCBI): domain Eukaryota; kingdom Viridiplantae; phylum Streptophyta; class Pinopsida; order Pinales; family Pinaceae; genus Picea; species Picea sitchensis. The sequence continues at coordinate 55,240 of SNQJ01S0081545.1, forward strand.
CACAGTCGCGCAATCCTCAATGTGTGACTGTGAAGGAAAATCCCACACATAATGTGAGGGAAACTGAGTTTTACTCGCACACACATGCATGGGTATTCCCCATTGTCCCATGCACTTGTGGGCCTCTACCCTCAAAAACCCTTGTACGACCCTCCATTCAGTCCCTACCTACAATCTATCAAATTCACAAAATGCATGTTGACAGGGCCACTAACCTATCTCTTGCCACTAACCTATCTCTTGCCACTCTTGGATCAGTATCCTCATGCTCCTATAATCTCAAAATCACCTCACATCTCTCTCGTCAGATTAGAAATTGTGACAGGTACAAATGAGGTAGCATTGTGGACCCATCATCCATATATAGCCCCTTTTTCCCAAATTCCACACTATGTTACAGGAGCCAAGAGCCTTCATTTTTCGATCCATTCTCAGCCACGAGATCTTGATCCCGCCATCTACACATTCACATTCCCCGGGTTATCATATGAAATTTTCCCCGGAGGATCATTTTTCTCACACCACGTTTAGGTACGCATGCTCACTTTCATTTTTATCGAATAGATGTTATATGTTCTTTATCATCAGATATTTCTCACGTCGGGTATTTAGTTTTTTGTGTGCGGGTACTTGTTCAGCAATATTTACAGCCCCTTTAGGTATATGTTCGACACTGGCATGTAATTATTCCCCCTGTAAATCAATTGCATATCCTATTCACACCCTCTTACATTTACCTTTAGGATCCCTACATTCATCTCTATAGTATCTTTAGCTCTGCCACAGTTTGATATTGTCATCCGATAGCACTCTCTCCCACATGAGTTTTCCCATTCATATTTCCCCTCAGCAACTCGACACTCATGTTGATTTCATCCCCTAGGATTGGGAGTCTCGATAGTATTTTTCACTTCCAAGAATGAACCCCATACTTCTTCTCATCATATTTCTAACCTTCCCAATGGACTCCCAGGTCATATCATCCTACACTTAGTTCTATTGACTGCACCCACGTAGTTTCATTAGCCCTCCATCTCATCCACCATCATTTTTCCCATCTGCAGACTGTAATCCATCCACTTACCTAATACAGAAATCCACCCATGTGGCCCCCACCCTCCACTTATTATCTTTCCCAAACTTGCATTCTAAACAAGTCAAGCCATCTTTCACTGGGGCACCTGTTTCTCTATCTGTATACTCAACCCAAATTATTCTTTATTTCTTTGGTAATTGTATAAAGCCTTTTTTTCTAGCATATACATAGATTTTTTGTCGTCATCCTCGATGGCCTTCTTTTACCTGGCAAAGCAACCCATATCGTCGTTGGTTGGAGCATACACCTTTTTTTTTTTCATACAGACATCGTTCAAAAACCTCGAGTATCCCAATTCCATGTACCCACAATCTCTGAGTTTTCCCACTTTGTTAGCCTCTGGCACATCTTAACCCCATATCTAGTTGTCCCTTGACACTAGATTCATTTTTACGGTTGTTGCCAGTCATCCTTCAAAACCCCAACCAAGGGAAGTATTGAGTCCGACAGCATCTTGACTTCATTCATGTTACTCATCGGTACCTGATATCATCTATTACTCAGTGTATTTCAAGAATCCCTTTTCTTCTTGGTGTCGTGTCTCCCTTCCTGTCGACATCAACACAGTTTCCAAAAGGGAGATAGTATCTTGACTCTCATTACCTTTCCAATGAGGTGTCTCGGATGGCACAGAGAGAATCGTCATTTCTTTCTGATTTCGTTGACCCCATAACATTCAACTTCAACAAACTCTCATGTTAGGTTGGGTCTTACTATGAGAGCATCGCAATTTTTTATACCATCCGAAGACCTTTGAATTTGTTAGGCCATCAATGCCTACGAGTCATCAACACTTATTACAGTTGTCCTTTACTCACTTCATATCTCGTTCACCATTCGGAACTATCATATGTTGTTATGAATCTCCCCCGAGAGTGTTTCAATTATCTACATCATCATACATCTTCAGTTACAGTCCCACATTTTTTTTCATGACATGAGCATGGGGCATGCTCATCTCGTTTGTATACATATTTTGTTTTTTTTCCCTAGAGAAAGGTTTGCTTCCCACAGTTTTCCCTCTCCCTCTGATGGATCTTTGTTGCAGCTCCTCTCTTTACTCTTCCTTACAATGGCACTCTCATCAAAAGAAACATTGATGTGTTTCGGCTATACGTATGCTCCTAACCTCACACATCATGGGGCATCTGTTATCACTGAAAAATCGTCTGCATCATTGCACACAATGGTTGAAGAAAGACATCAATGCCAACAGCAATCAGTACACCTACATCACCAAAATCCATCAAAAAGGCACAAAACTATACACTTGGTTCAAAAACTAAAGTGTGCAAATTCACCAAATGAAGCGCGCGCGCACAATGCACAGAATGCATAGGCTAACACAGCCCTCAGTGCACACTGTGCGCAATATGCGCAACTGTCTACGAGAAAATCCATTCACTTCTCATGAAAGATACATTTATGAATCTTGTCGGCCTCTCAACCACTTCTAGTCCAACCCCCAACATGATTTGACACTTAGAATCTGAGCAAAATCTAGCTTGGAGGTTGATCAAGGGCTAGGAAGTGCCCTAAAAGGCCCCTTTTTCACACTATGAACCAGTTGTATATTGCCATGAATGAACACTATAAATATGTGCCATGGGTGTGTTATAAAAATAATAACTTCAAGGTATTGTTATGCTGCAAGAATTCTTCTTTGAGAATTATCTTTTCTCTTTGAATCATTCAAGCACTATAGCAAGGGCCATTCCACTCACCTCTTGAGATGATTGGCATTGTATTTCTTCAACATTGTCACTTTCCATTGCATGAAGAGAAGATCTCTCTAGCAGGTAACTCAAGAGCCCTCCCAAG
>SNQJ01S0081546.1:21181-35413 GCA_010110895.2 Picea sitchensis
ATAATCAAAATCAGTTTAATGGTCTTATTTAAACTATTAAAACTAATTTTGATTATATATAATCAAAATTAGTTAAATTATAATAAAAATTTTAATATACAATTAAAATAAGTAAAAAAATAGAGTAAGTCTCGAAGGTTGTTAGTTAGTTCAAGTGGTTATGACTTAGACATGAGATTTATGTAAGGAATGATGCTTATTTTTAGAGTTTGTTTTGAGATTTGTTGGAGGTTGTTGAGAGATTCTCTCAACCTCTATTTCATGTTTGGAATTAAGTTAAATCTCAAACCAACTATATAAATTTGTTGTAATTGAGTATAATAGGGTATATATGAATATTATTTTGTGTGTAATTCGTGTACAATGTGTGCTCCTCAAATTTCTTATATGGTATCAGAGCCGGTATTGACTTAAATCCCTCACGGGAGAGCTAGGAAGATGGAATAGAGAGTGAATGTGTGTACATTAGTGTACATGTGTTTTATTCTTATTTTATTTTGTTGTGTGAAGATTTGTGTGTACTAGTGGGTTGAATTGCATGCAGTGGAGAAGGATTTGCAGAGAGAAAAAGAAGGAGACTATCGTTTCTTACAATCACATGCATGTTGTTACGTGAATCGACCTATGTTGGAAATGAAATTTGCAAGGCGGTTGGAAATGAAATATGCAAGGCATTGCATCATGTTCCATCCAACATTACTCTTTATCAAGGCCAAGTCGAGGCACTACGAGAAGATCGTAGAGCTCATTTTCCAGAATATACATAAAACAATGACTTCCTTGATATGGTTTGCATGCATTACGGGAATTGGGTGACAATGGGAGGATTCACATCTTGTCTTCTCAACGTATTTTCCTATAATAGGCTATCAAAGATTATCTAAGGTGGAGCTGCAACATAGATATCGTTGCAGCATAGATCTTTAAATTTCTCAAAACTGTGTAAAATTCCTTGTTTTTATTGAGTTTGAAGTAGAATGAATTATTTGTTTGAGTGTGTGTAAAAGGTCACGGGAGTGTGTTGTTGCATAAAGATCCATGTCAATGTGTGGAAGGTTGTGGTTTTAATATTTTTTGGTGCACTATCAGAAATGGGTTGTGGAGGAGAAGTTCACATAGTCGATCTATTTATATGAGTTTTGGGTAGTACCGTCTGCAATATGGTGACTTCCAGATCATGTAGTGGAGAGTGAACTCATGGTTTCACTAGAGTGCATGTCGTCTCTATAAATAGTTTTCAATCGATTTCTTCAAAGTTCATCCATCATGTTTATGAGAGGTCGGCTATCGAACCATTTCACAAATTCAAGATAACAGTCTCTTTGGTGTATCTCTATTGCATATTAGACTTGTCTTCTTTACAAGTGGATAAACTTCCTGATGGGTCGTGTGAAGCCAGGAACGTCAGTTCTTATGCTTGTATGTTTGTGAAGAGGTCAATTTTCTTGATTGACTTCTGAATACATTATGTATCTAAAATACTCTCTTGCATAACTGTCAGATAGCTAAAAGAAAAATATATGATAGATGGAAGTATTTTCATAGGATGATTCAGTACTTGAAAATTTTTCTTGTGGAAGCCCCGATGAGCTCAGTATGTCAATATTGTTGATCTTTAAAAACACGTCATCGATGGTCTAAAGCGGTTTTATATTAAATGGGTCAAGTGGTAGCGCAAAGTTGATGGTAAAGAAAGAGTGTTTCCTATGAGATTTCAAAGTGGGTATAAGTTATAATGAAGACCAAATCAGATAATGATTAGTATTGTGATTTGAGTGTTGTAATATAAACATTATGGGAGTGTTATCACTGAAATATCATCTGCAACATTGCACGAAAATGGTTAAAAAACACAATAGTGCCAAAAGAAATTAACCACCTACAACACCAAAATGCATTCAAAAGGAAAAAAACTATACAATTGGGTCAAAAATTACAGTGCGCAAATTCCCCAAAGGAAACGTGTAGACAATGCACAGTGTGCGCGGGCCAACACATCCCTCAGCACGCAAAATGTGTGATTGTGTACGAGCAAAGCCACGCACTTATATGAACAAAACATTTATGGATCTTATCATCCCCTCAACCACTTATGGACCAACCCCCAACATGATTTGACCCTCATATATGAGCGAAATCCAAATGGGAGGTTGGTCAATGACTAGAGGGTGCCCTAAAAGGCCCCTTGTTCACACTATGAACCAATTACATTTTTTCATGTGTGAATTCTATAAATAAGAGCCATGGGTGCACTAAGAAACCAAGATCTTCATAGTATTGTTATGCTGCAAGAATTCTCCCTTGAGAATCATCTTTTCTCTTTGGAGCCTTCAAGCATTATTGCAATAGGCCATTCCACTCACCTTTTGAGGGAATAGGCATTGTTTTTCTACACCATTTTCCATTTATTCCATTGTATGAAGAGCTCTCCATTAGGGAACTCAAGATCCATCCCAAGGAGGAAGAGGGGACTCATAAGTCCCTATTTTTCTCTACAGTGTTTTGCATACTAATCTATTGATCCATTGGTAGCATTATGTTGGCCATTGTTTGATTTTCATGGTTCTAAGTTTCTCATGCTTTATAACATTTATTTCTTAGTTGTTTTAGTTTATTTATTTTTTTATACATGTGTTTGACTTGTTTAACCCACTCACAAACTTATGTCTTGTCTAGCAGGCTCATCTAGGCATGCAAGTGTTGTTGTTTTGCTCACCCAAAGAGACAAAACCAACACAACAGATTGGAGAGCATACTTGGGATCGGTATCAAATTCCTCCTTATTTGAGCTTAGAGAGCACTTAATTTTGATTGTTTTGTCTTGTAGGTACCAAAATTGGCCTATCCCAACCTGCCAAAATCAAAATTCAGAGCTGAGGAAGGAGTATTTCACTTGGAAATCTCTCCCCTGACGCGTGACAGGAAGTGCGCAGCATTTCTAGCCCACAGACGTGCACTATGTGCACTGTGTGCTAAATATGTCTCTTTACTTTGCACATTGTGCACCCTCTGTGTGACTGTAAGAACTATGACCCGCGCATAACTCCATTTTTTCAAAATTGTAAGGGTTTTTATGAATGTTTGAGGGCCTCTAGCCTTTAAATTTTTAGTTTCATGCACTTTGTAAGGAAACTACACTCCACTTAGATTCATTTCCCATATGAAAGGTTTGCTAACATAGGCACTTAGGGGGTAAAAAGTACCAATATTCTCCTATTTTTCTTTGTTTCCACATGGATGGCTGATTTGGCTTGTAAAATTTTAAGTTGAGGTTATTTCTTTCGTACATAAATCACTTAAATTGGGACTAGAAGTTAACTTTGACCCTCAAGTATTCTCTTCCCTTGCACCTTAGTGTGATATTGGGAATCAGAAAGGTAGTTAAACGGATATTCCATCTCCCTTAACAAAAATATTTAGGAGAGGACAAAGCCCCCCTAGGGTTCCTCTTATTTTTTTTTAAATCATCTTAAAGTTTTGTAAGGGCCCATACATGCCCACATGTTGCAAACTTAGGATATTTTCTTAAAAATGCTTGCTTAGTGTACATCACAATCTAGAGAAGTTTAAATATCAAAGTAACGGGCCCATACATTCCCACATTCTTGCAATCTAGGATAGTTTCAAAGATTTCTTAGTGTAAACAACATTTAGGGAGTTTAAAGGATTTGTAAAGGACCCATATGTCCACATTTCTAGTTCTTTAGGGCTTTAAATATTTTGCAAGGTTGTACCAAATACACATAGTAAGCTAGGTAAAGAATATTTGTAAGGACCACGGGAAGTCCACATGTTGCAATCTCACACTTAACTTATTAAAAACTTAGCACACTTTTTCACTTGCTTGCACACAAAGTCACTCCTCACACACATAATTTCCATTTTGAATAGTGGAGGTTGAAGTAGGTTTTCTCCAAAGGAATTCTGAAACATCCCACTACTTCTTTGGAAATTATCCACACCCATTTAATTCAAACGATATTGGTTCACACCCCCAATCTCTCATCCCACCACCTCTAAAAAAATTCTAAAAACACACTAAGTTTTCCTCCATAGGAGGTGCCAAAAGAATGTTTTTAGTCTAGGTAGGATCTCGAGGGTAAGCATCCAAATAACCCCCCATTATTTGGTTCTCACATTTTCAAACAATAGAAGTTGATAAATAGGGAACTTTTAAATCCTCCAAGTCAAGTGTTCCTACACCATAAGGTAGGGAGATACCCGTGAATGGTCGAAGGTCGAGGTCCGGTTGTTTTGCGCATCCCTCCTTGAGTCACCCAACTCTTGGAAGGGAATCCATCCTGTGACCCATTTTTTAAGATGAAAATATAAATGTTGCGCTTTGACCGAGATACCTAGTGACAAAACATTGGACATCTACCCAGGTGGCGATTGTGGGCTGCAATCACACCTTGATCAGATTTTGTGTGGCTATTGGGATATGCACCCTCTACCCCTCATTATAATTGATTGCTTCAACCTTCACTAGTTCCTCTTTCAGTGGCTTCAGACCCCACTGTTGAGTGATATTGGAAGGCCCAATGATATTTTATAGGAAGGATGATATGTCTTTTAGGACACAAGAATTTTTTTGAATTTGTTCCCCCACGCAGACAAAATCCACCTATCCACATGCTTGTTTATTTACAGTTGATTTATGTATGATTCTCATTTGATTACATGCAATTGTGAGTTACACTATCTTGTGAAGGTCCAAAATATACAAAGCTCTTGTTCATTTATTTCTCTTTTCACCATTTGCACACATTCACTTTTCTAGTCAGAAACCATAGGGGAACCACAAAATCCCCATCATTCCAGACTCTTACAGAATCTCCCTCCTATTCTAGGAGGAGTCCCTAGTCTTGCCAACTCACCGGATCAACTATCTCACACCCTTGTAGCTGCTACTATTTTGGGATCCTCTTTACTTGGTTCCACTTTCCTTGGATCCAATTCCCGAGGCCATCCATCCACTATTTATCCTTCACACGGAAGCGGGGGTCAAACTTATTCTCAGGGGAGAAGCACAATCCCACCAAATATCTCTCAAGGGATAGGTCCACTACCTTCTCACACGATGGTTGGAACTGATCCTCCACCAAATCTCCCTATGTCATACTTTTCATCCCTTAACATTCCTGATTTAACCAAACTCGTGAATGATCCCACTTGGCCAAATATGCCTACAAAATTGTCTTCGGACATTCCAAAGTTTGAATGAAAACTGAGTGACGATCCCACCAACCATGTTATGATCTTCCACTTATGGTTCTCTTCAAACAGCATCATGGATTATTCCATCCACTTGATGTTGTTTCAATGAACTCTCACGAGTTCCTCAGCCAAATGGTATGTGGACAAAAAATCAGGGTCCCATGTGATCTTTGAATCATTGGCCAAGGCCTTTTTGTCCTTTTTCCAACTACTAATTTGTCATGATATTGGTCTAGAACTTCTCTCAGAGTTCAAACAAACTATTGTTATCCATATAGTTGACCACATCCATGAATGGTGTCGGTGCCATAGTTTGTGTAAAGTTGAAACCACCAAAGAACAACATCTTGATTGTTTTCTCAAATCACTCGTCTATGTTATTTCCAAGGATGTCTCATCCACTTTTCCTCGGTTAGAAGAGGAAGCCATCAGCAAGGCCCAACAGTTTGACCTCATATATGCTCAATTAGATTACTTGTACAAAGTGTTACCTGATGCACCCAGACCCATACCATTTGGCCAGGACAAACCTGGGATATCCCACGTTGTGGATGGGTTGATTGGTTCCATGACATAATGCAACCCTTACATCCAACCATCACCTATTTATGGTGTGCCTCAATAACCGCAACCATACGGAGGGTCATCTTACTACCCTCCCCCCACTCATCAATATTCATATCCTATTGTTACCCCCCAGCCATTGGGGGGACGCCCACCGGTACAACAAATGCATTTGATCTCTCAATCAAGTGTGGGTCCACCCCCAACCCCTACATGTGACCATAATAGTTGTGGAGGTACTTCAAATTCCTATATTCCATATGGATCATCTCCCCAAAACATACCATACTTTCCATTTATTGGTCCTCCACAGCCGGTTTCTCCTCCACATGGACAACCACATGTCGGCGTTAACTTTGTTCATCCCTCTCCCATTCAACAACTTCATACTTTTGAACAGTTGAATATGTAAAATCCATACCATCATCCGAATAATGCCAAGAATAAAGGAAAAAATCGAAAAAATAATAACCCGGGACCATGAGGAAATAAAACCCAACAAAACCATCCCGTTGGGGGGAACTAGAACCCCCTAGGGGACAACAACAACAAACGACCAGGGAAGAACAACGAAAATCTCAATACAAACTTCCCTTGCACTCTATATGGTGAGTATGGACATTATACTCACCATTGCCCCCAAATTTTTGACTTCAAACGGATGAAAGAGTCCATGAACGTGCAACGCACTCCAGCATCGCCTGCCCCTCAGCAGGCCCCACAAAAGTAATTTCAACATCCACCTCCATTCATTTTGCAAAACTCTATTCCACACCAAGGTGTTATGAATACCCAACAAGAGGTACACCCTGCTCCAACATAAATGGGGAAATATCAAAATCCAGGTCCCATTCACCCTGGAAATCCGGTCGATCACAATATCCTCCTCACTAGCGAAGAAGAGATTCTTCTGCAAACACGCAGTCGTCAATACGGCATGCCTTCTAACTCTACACCAACCACCTCAGAAGTGGATCCAGCTACATCCAGACAACCATTGATGATTCCATGCCCTAACATTGAACCAAACCCTCGTATACCTTGTGTTCCATTATGATGAAATGTAAATAACCTTCATGCTAGGGAAACACACAACTACAGTATGGTCGACGACTTAGCACAATCTCCTACAACCATGTCTATATTGGAGGTCCTCCAAACCTATCCATCTCAGCGGAAATCCTTTCTTTCCACCTTGGGGGCCATCGACTTAATTGATACTCAACTCATCACCTTTGATCTATATAGCGAAGAACCACGCCTCCCCGCCCTGGTAGCTTTCCAAATACCAGATAATATCTAGAACATCATAGTTCATCGGTGTATCATCGATGAAGGTGCATCCACATGCATCATGTCCAAAGTCATATGGAAGAAACTTGACTCACCAGAGCTAGTATCATCCACCATCACCCTTAGAGCTTATGATCGTCAACCATCATCCCCTGAAGGGATCTTCCAAAATGTCCCCATAAAACTTGGGGGGAAAACCATCCTCATCAACATTGAAGTTATCAACACCCCACTTGATTACAATATCTTATTCAGACGTAGCTACATGTATGTTATGAAGGCGATATCCTCTTCTATGTTTCGAACGATGATGTTCCCCCACAATGGGAAAATCATCACCATCGACCAAATTACACATTATGAGCCTAATCATTATGCCAACATTGATAACATTCTCCCCCTTGTCTGCACTATCTCATATTCTTATTCAGTTATTGACATGGGTCCCAGAATTTTCAAGGACCCATCCTTGCTGGGGGAATATCATGGAGCACCACCTCTCCTACACCCTTCATCACAAGTGTGTGTAGCATATTCTAATGGAACAAATATCGGAGACACAACTCCTCCCAATGAGGCCTCTCCTAACCTCTAAGTTATTCTAGTTGTAGAACTATTACCTCAGGAATTCACTGAGAACCTCACTACACCACTTATCCATGATTTCCTCCCCCCCTCCAGGGGAAAATCCTGGTTTGGGAGATAGTCCCTCAAGACATTACTCAAATTCCCTTCTTCTACCCCCCATGTGGAGTCCAGGCATTCCAGGTAGTTGCAACACTTACCCTTCTAAACATGGTGTTTTCCATCCCTATATGGTATCTTCATCCACCTGCGATGGTTCCTCATCCATATCTCCCTCCTCAGACAGAGGGAATAATGATGCAGATTTCAATACAGGCTCCTGCCACACCACCCTCACCCCCAAATGTTAGCACCATTGCCACTGCTTGGGGAAAACGAAATAAGAAAGAGCCCATAGCTCCACTTCCTCCATGAGTTCAACCTCCTTGCGCACTATGCGAAAGAGACAGACACCCCACTAATAGATGTCCTACTCTTCCCAAGTTACACAATCTGATCCATCTCCCTAGAGCAACTACATTGCTTGCCACTCCACCAAGTACATACACTGCTAATACGGAGTCCTTCACCACAAGCAATAAAGGGTTGTGAACCAAATTTTCTTGTGTTATTTGCTCAGAATATGGCCATTACACTCATCATTGCCCATCTCTACCTCAGTTTTTCCAGACGTTAGTCATAGTATGCCAAACATCTCATCCAAATCCCTCTCATCCACTCCCTATTGTGACTCACATTATTGATATTCGATACATTTCATCATCAGTTCTCGTGCAAACAAGGTACCCTCCATAGTATCGAGATATTCACTTTATGTCCAGTAGTCCCTTGCACCCTGTACATGATATCCCATCTACGTCCTCACCACTTGTGGACAATAATGCTCACACTTTGATAGTTCCCCCTATCACCTCCCAGGATCCCCTGTATTCTCACATTTTCCACTGTGATGAAGATATCCTGGAGGAAATCACTACTCCCAATTTCCCATGGAATGCATCATCGAGCACTTTTCCTTTCACAAGAGGCCTTTCACCCTCCTAGCCAAGCCTTTATATGTGCAATTGAAACCAAGGATTTTATTCCTTCAGGGCATATAGACTGGTTCAAAAACCCTATCCCTGCCCTAGATGCTTTTGAAGAAGGCAACATGGCCAACATCTCCCCCACCGTCAAAATCAACATTTCCATTAAACCAGGAATCGTTGAAGAAATCACGATTGGCACCACATGCTCCCCTGAAGAACTCACTTCTTACAAAGATCCTTTTTCAGGAATACCGGGATATTTTTTCCTAGTCATATACAGAGATGCCCGGCCTTGATCCTTCTATAGTCGAACATCGCATCGACACATGGACACATGTCACCCTAGTTTGTCAAAATCAACGCCCCTTTCACCGATCCAAAGTTGCGTCTATCAAAGATGAAATTGACAAGTTATGCGATGTTAGTTTCATTTAATCCATTGCGTACACTTCATGGGTCTCCAACCCCATCCTCATTAAAAAAAAATAGGGAACTATTCGCATCTACACAGACTTTCACGATCTCAACCATGCTTGTCCCAAAGACAACTTTCCAACCCCTTTCATCGACCAAATTATCGATGACTGTGTCGTCCACGAGGCATTGTCCTTTATATATGGGTTCTCTGGCTACAATCAAATCCAAATCCATCCAGTAGATCAGTATAAAACCACTTTTGCTACCCCTTGGGGTACTTTTTCTTATTGCACCATGCCTTTTGGACTCAAGAACGTAGGTGATACGTTTCTGCGGGCCATGACCTATGTTTTTCATGATCTTCCTCACATCATCCTCGCTTAATTAGATGACCTCACTGCTCGATCCAAAAAGTGAACCCAACATTTAGACGACCTACGCATCATTTTCTAACGATGTCGCTAGTACAATATCGGCTTGAACCCCCTCAAGTGTGTATTTTTCATCACTATCAGGTGCCTACTAGGGTTCATTGTCTCCCAACATGCCATCACTGTGGACCCCCTCAAGGTCCAACCTATCACAAAAATTCCCCCACCCAGGAATTTACGCCAACTGCAAAGCCTACAAGGAAAATCCAACTTTTTATGTCACTTTGTCCCAGACTATGCCACTCGCATGCATGGTTTTCTCCACTTACTGTGACATGACATCCCATTTTGATGGGATGAACATGCTCAAACAACTTTTGAGGATTTGAAAGTTTCCCTATCCAATTCCCCTTTGATTAGTCCCCCAAACTATGATCGTGATTACATCCTCTACTTGTCAACCTCAATTATATCAATAGCAGGCATCCTCATCCAATTAGGGGTAGATGGGCGTGAACATGTCATTTACTACATTAGTAAAAAAATCTCAGGGCCACCCTTGAGGTACAATCATGATGAGAAACTCTCCTTAGCAGTTTTCCACGAAGTCCAAAATTTGTTCCATTATATTTTTCTTTGAACTACCAAGGTCATAGTAGACTCCAACCCCATGCAGTACTTTCTTAGTCGACGAAAAATTAATGGAAAATTTTCTCGATGGATCCTCATCCTCCAGGAATACGATCTAGAGTTCTCTACTCCCAAAAGAAATAAATCTATTTTCCTCGCCGAACTCATTACGGCTTTTCCCTTGGACGCTAAAGATTCCCCCATCAATGAGGATTTCCCCTACTAACACCTCTTCTTCATCCCCTCTGATGACCCTAGTACGGTGACCTCCTCGTTTATCTTTAAACATAGAAGTTTGGGTCTCATCTCTCTCAAGATGATCATTGACGCATTCGTCGTTAGGCCCCTCGATACCTCCTCATCAGAGACGTTCTCTATCGACGTGGGGTCAACACCATCCTTCGGTGATGCCTTACCATCGACGAAACTGACAGAGTCTTGAACGATTTCCACGGTGGCGCTTGCGGTGGTCACCTCTGAGGTATTTCCACCGCCCAAAAAATCATTCGAGCAGGGTACTTCTGACCCACTTTGTTTCATGACTACATCCATGTTGTCAAGTGTTGTGACAAATGCCATCTTTATGAAAATAAATCACAAGAACCACCAACTCTTCTACATCCATTCATCACCGTTGGCCCCTTCTATAAATGGGGCATAGACTTCATGACTTGTCATCCTCCATCTATTAATGGACACAAGTACATTGTCGTGGTAGTATATTACTTTACCAAGTGGGTCGAAGCCATGCCCACATTTAACTACACCGTTGACATAGCAGTGCCTTTTTTCTTCAACAACATCATTACCTGATTTGGAGTCCCACTATAGTTAGTGTCTGATCATGGTAAACACTTTGAGAATGAGATCTTTGCGAAAATCTCCTCAAAGTTTGTCTTCACCCATGAGTTCGCCTCCCCATACTACCCTTAGTCCAACAGGAAGGTGGAGGTTGTCAATAAAGTCCTCAAAACCATGCTACAACATACTTTCAACAACCATAAGACCAACTCGAATCATATTTTTTTTTCCTCCCTATGGGCTTATTGAACAACATTCAAAGCTGCCATCGGTTTTACATCATTCCACCTCATCCATGGGATCGAAGCCACCCTCCCTATCGAGCTCTAAATCCCCACGTTACGCACTACCATCAAGCTATTACCTGACACGGATCCAATGGAGAAACGCTTTTTGACCTTAGAGTCACTTGATGAAGGTCGTCGATCTTCATTAAAACATAATGAGGTAGCTAAAAACAGTCCAAAGTCACCTTTGACTGCCATGTCAACCTTCACTCATTCAACGAAGGTGATCTCGTCCTAGCCTATGATATCGTCCATGATACTCTCGGCCATGGGAAATTTGAGTCATTATGGCATGGACCCTACATCATCCAACACTGCCTCACTAAAGGTGCCTACATCATGGCCTCTCTAGAAGGATATCCTCTCAAAGAACCCGTCAATGGGTTGTACTTAAAGAATTTTTATGCCTAAGCGCAGCCATCCTCCGTTAGGATTTTCTTTGTACACATTTGTAGAGTTTTTAGTCTTATTTTTTCTCCACCACTCCTCATGTCTGATATATCATCTATGTTATTGGAATATGCATCATCCATCATCCTACTACATCGGTTACGCTGGCAGTGCCAGCCGCTGGACCCAGAATCTCTCTTTGACCACTTGGGCCCTCTATACCACCTCACATGTACTGCTCCACTCAAGTGGAATATTTTTGGGCTCAGCCACCAACAAACAATATGAATACGCTGCCATCATTGGTCTCCTCACCAAGGCCAGTGACCGCCACATTCTTCACCTTAGTGTTCTATTAGATTCCCAGCTAGTCGTCCTACAACTCAACAATATACATCACGTTCACGATCTTTGCCTCTTTCACAAATACCTGCAAGTTAGACTCCTATCTCGCAACTTTAATTCAATCAAATTTACACATATTCCAAGAAAATTTAATCAAGTAGCAAATCACATGTCTAACATAGTATTAGATTTCCATTTATCACATTAAACATCATTTTATACATCAACATCATACATTTATCACAACACATAGAAAAGACATCATAACCATAAAAACATAAACACATGGAGACATAAATGATCCAAAAATATATCCATATATATATAATCAAAGTGCCATCAGTGTTTACAGAAAATACATATGCAATCGTTCGTAGGCCAATGGATCCCCCCACCCCTATAGTTACAAAACTGGGTATCAACTACCCTATACAAAATGGGATCCCAAGCCTATATATACAAAAATAGGCACTCACGGTGCCCCTAGAGATCCCCCCCAGGTCCTCTGTCAGATGGAGGCACCCCACCAACTGGGGGCCCTCCAGGTCCAGGGAGCAGTCGACTAGTCATCGTTTCCCCCGCTATTGTCACTCGACGGATCAAGGTCTGCCACTCTATCGGTACGCCCACGCACTACTCCAGGACCTCCTCATACTGGATATGAGCCCACATGCCCTCAGGTATGCCCTGCAAAACTCGCTCGAAGCATCAACGTAGGTCCTCTAGCATCCCTTCGGACTCTACCTATCATTGAGGTGCTCATCCAACACCAGTGTCGTCTCATCTCCGCCTCTGTCTCGCCCTTGGCTTTGCAGACATTGATCGCACTATCCCCTGGCGAGTTGTATCCCCGACCATCTCCACCTCTCGAACTCGGGGTCCCACATTTGCAAAAAAAAACCAGAGATAGTGTTGTTGAACGCTCAACACACCCTAAAAGCCTTATGGAATTTTATCACTTTTTGGGTAACACTTGTTTTCTATTATTATCTAAATTGATTTCACTTTGGGGAATGGTTTATCTTTGTTTCGTTTTCATGACTCTTATCAATCAAGTCAGTTTTGTTTGAACTTATGAAACCTCGTTTCTAAAGGAACTTGACATATGAACTAAGAATCTCCAGCTAACATCGCACCTAACATGCTTATGTTTGGCGCCGGGAAAATTCAAGCAGGTAAAGTTGCCACACAGTTACAATAGTCATCTACCGTCGATGCACCATCGTCATTGGAAGAAGGTGGATTTGGTTTGCATGAGGTATCTGCCATGAAGTTTCAAGAGATAGTCGATCCCCATTGGCATCGGCAAAATACAGGAAGGATAGACATTGACAAAGGTCGTAAAGAAATCATCGATAGTCGATGACCGACGCACTTATCGGGATCAGGGAAATCTAGAAAGGTTGAAACAATCATTTTTTCTTCTGAAACAAACATATATTTGATCGTCGATTCCCGATACACGTTCAGCATCGGGAATTTTTTGAGAGAGTCAATCCGAGAGAACTTTGGTAGGTTTATTGCCAATCATTGATACTTTTCGGCGTCGACAAGATAGGATCGGGTTTTAGAATGTATATCTTAAATAAAGTCTCAATTCTAATTAACACGAGTAAATGAAGACGTCGGTCTCGAGTGCCACGTGTATTTATGACGTAAGGGTGTCATACGACCTAGCTCATCCCTAGTCATATTAAGGTTCCTTGGGTCCTAGTCACACCTCCTAGTCATCTTTTCCACGTCATTTCTATACGGAAAGATTGATCGACGTCGGACCTTTTTCCAAAAGATATCAACGAAAAGTGTTTGAAGCAGAATCCCGACCCCCGACTCACCAACTGGACTAGCAAAACAATGGGATGTTTCTAGCATAATATACGATCGGATTATGACATTTAATATACCAGTTAATGCTTCATCCCCCATTATTTTCTACCTCGTGTGTTGATTGAACAACGGAAATTTGAAACCATCAATAGGCCATGTTATAACCTGCGCCTGCGTTGTCAACCCGCGATCGAATTCAATTTTAAACGTCTTTGAAGATCTGGCGGCATATTTAATGAAACTACACTCATAACCTGAATTGAATGGTTGATAAGACAAGGTAAGTTCATCCCTGTTTAAATCTCTAGAATGGTTTTGAAAAATTTCATTATGCGCACAAGTTTGAATTCTAGAGCATTTGAAGAAGCAAGTGTTATAACCCTAAATTGCACCACACAGGCTTACCTGGCATCAGGCCAACTCATGTCTCTTCCTTGCCAAAGCCATGCTGAATAAAACCTTGAAAAAAACACTTAA
>SNQJ01S0081547.1:5975-25587 GCA_010110895.2 Picea sitchensis
AGATTTATCGTGGAATCCAACAGGGAAAACCACCAACTCTTTTCTATTAACTCCAAAATTATTTTTCTTACAAGTTACATAGAAGTAAGATATTCTTCCTTTTCGATCAACACCAACTGATCAGGATGCATCCACACCCTTGTTCACCAGAACCAACTAGTAGGAGGGTTCGACCCCCTGTTTAGTCAGCTATAACTGACAAGGAAGCACCAACTCCCTTTTTTCACCAGCTCCAACTGCAAGAGGCTACAACCTCCTATTTAGTCAGCTACAACTGACAAGGAAGAACCAACTCCCCTCCAATATCCAACCTACCCTTGCACCACCCAACCACCCCTAATTTTACAATGTAATTCAATCTCTTATTCTCTTCATTGACTTTGATTCAAGCATCCATTAACAAAAGCCGTATCAAATTTGACCTTTCAACCTCAACTTGTTTTCCCTTGTTGCACCCTTCCTCCCTTTATGCAGGTTATAACATGTTTAACACTTCTCCTGTATTGTCTGATTGCATGTTTTTCTAGTTATATGAAGACAAACTTCATCTCTTTCTCTATGGCTTCTGTCATTTAATATTTAATGACTCTGTTGCAGTCCAATAAAGGTCTTCTATAACATATATTGGATTGCATAACTGCTAATCTGACTTCCTTTGTTCTTGATCTTCAATAAGATATTGATAGGCCCATTAGAACAAACAATTCTCCTGCTTCAACTCTGCTTCTAATTTAATCTTCTTATCTAGACTGCAGAGATGCCCCTTCTCATAAATCTTCCTAGTTTACATAATCCTCAAAATTCTGTGAGCTTGATATGCACTCTATCCTTTTGTTTGCACCATCACACCTCTTCATTTAAATAAACTATAATCATTGTTTTATCATTTCTACCATGAAGGATTTTCATAAATTGATCACATATGGATCAATTTCATCCTTTAAACTTGATCCTGAATCTCTTATTTTTTTCATAGAGACCGAATTGTGTAGAGGTGATTCCTTCAAAACATTGCATGTGACCGAGCGTTACAAAACCATGGGCTTACCAACTACAATGACGTATAATTTCCTTTTAAAACTCTTATATGATATGATCAACAATAGTGACTATATGTTAGGCCAGCCAAGTGCTTGAGCACTTATGTGAATCAATGGTCACAATTTTAACCTCCTAAAATGGATGACTTGTTGGAACAGGGGCATACCCAGGGTTCAGCTCCAAGAGCGCACCAACAATCCCTAACTACTGGCCCTTTTGGCAACACCTGTGAGGCAGATGCATTCTCACCCGAAGTAGCTATGAGGGGGTTGCAGGATAGAGGTGTCTACAACCAAAAGGAATGCAAAGTGGATTCAAAGTAAAGAACACACAGCGACCTAGTATTCTTTATCTTCTTACAACCTATTGTGCAATTTATACATTATATCTAACACATTATCATCATAGAAACATATCAAATGACAAAGAATAGAGAATCAATCACACACAACACAAGATATACGTGGTTCACCCTCTCTTTAGGGATATGTCCACAGAACTATGATTTATAATGTATTAAGATGAAGAATACAGTTCCTTTTTGTGCTCTTAGCTAGCAGATCTTCTTTCTTATCCTCTCTATCTCTTCCCTTCCTTTCCCTACGAACCCAACTGCAAGGTTGTTCTTCGCACCTAGTTGAAGATCTTACAATACCAGAATGCTCTCACACTTAGATCTTCTCTCTCACTCAACAATAATAATAACATCAACAAATAGAACTAGAACTATAATACCATCTTGATACCAACCCATCCCAGGTCCTTTAGACCTCTATTTATGCATTACAATAGGTCATCGACATCCTTAGGTCGAAACCTAGGTGTCACAAAGCCTAGATTCCAAAACCCTAGGTGTATAAAACCCTAGGTCAACTTGACCCACGTTTTCAGGGCTTCGCCAGCCGATCTTTCCTTCCTTCTCACGCGGTGCTCCAAAGAATCCAGCAATGGATTTTTTTGCTCGTTGAGTTGTCCACAATCCTTCTTTATTTTTGTTCTGTTGTCCTCGATCTCCTTGTTCAACGACTTTCTTCCTTTTACTTCGCTCCATATTTTCTTCTCTTTTGCTCACTTTGACCCAGTAACAGTCATTGTGTCTTCCACTCAATTTGCATTCTTCCTTTTCTTCCATTATCTTCGCTTAATTCCACAACCAAGGGCCAACAGTCCCCCAACACTCACCTGTGACTCGTCCCAAGGCACTTCATATATGATCCTTCTATTTTACTTTGACTTCAAACTGTGAAAGGAAACCTCTTCTTTATGTTCGATGCCTCGTCTCCTTCCTTGTGAAAAATGTCTTTTTTGTGTCTGGTACCCAGTTTCAACTGCACCTGGTACCTAGACTCTTTTCCTTATTGTTTTACTTAGAGCTATGGTGTAGCTGGTTGTCATAATATAATTTCAAACAGCTTCCATTCACTAATACTTCCTTCCATTCTCCCTTCAAAGTCTTCAACTATGCAACTCGTCCTTCTGTAACATAGGTGATCTCATATGGCCTGAGACAATGTGTTCTGAACTTCCTAGGATGTTTTATGAACTTACTCTCATATACCAGCACTATATCACCTTGATTAAATGCATTCTTCTTGATGTGATTGTCATGATATGCCTTCTCTCTTTCTTTCTGTACTTGCTGATGGAATCCTGCAATAAATTTGTCTTCTTCAAGTTCAACCAACTGTGCAAGACTTTCGCAAACAGTGCTAGTGTCATCCATATCTATGACGGCAACAATTCTTAGGCTTGGTAACAAATATTCCATTGGGACAATGGCTTGAAGACCATAAACCAACTTAAAAGGGGTATGCATTGTTAGCTTCTTGCAAGCGGTTCTATAGGCCCATAGTACTGCTGGTACTCTCAAATCTCAGTCATCCCCATTCACACTGCAAATCTTCGTCAGCGTTGTCTCCAAGATCTTGTTGAATGCTTCCACTGTCCCATTTTCTTGTGGATGATAAGGCATGCTCTTCTGATGGTGGAATTCAAATTCCTCAGTCAAGGATTCAACTGTTTTATTTATTAAATGTGTTCCTTGATCACTCATAAGAATCTTTGGGCATCCAAATATGGTTATGATGTCATCAAATATGAAGTGCGCAACTGTATTTTCACTACATTCCTTAACTTCTCTTTCTTCGGCCCATCTGGTCAAGTACTCTATCATAGTAATTATGTATCTTGCTCCTGTGTGCTTTCCAGGTGGGTTTATAGGTCCCACAAAGTCAATGGCCCATTTCTCAAATGCTTGTAGGGTTACTTGTGGTGCTAATGGAATTTCCTCTCTTCTGGACGGTTTCCCAACTCTTTGACATACATCACAGGCTCTATAATATTCTTTAGCATCTCTGTGTAAGGTAGGCCACCAAAGGCCAGCTCTAATAACCTTTTACGCAATTTCTTTCCCTACGTAATGTCCTCCCGCGATGCCTTCATGATATTCTGTGAGGATTAGTGGTCGCACTGCCTCCATAACACATATTCTCAATATCTCATCAGGTCCCATCTTGTATAGTTTTCCTGCTATAAGTGAAAACTCTGCATCACGCACTACTAGTTGTTTCTTTTGTGGAATTGTATAATCTCTAGGTGCCATTCCTGTTGACAAGAACTGGATTATCACTGTGAAGTAGTCATCAATATTTCTAATGGCCAATATTTTTTCATCTGGTAGTACATCCTCCAAGTTGGTCGGCTCTTCGCCATCCAACCTTGAAAAGTGGTCAGGACCTTTGTTCATTCTTCCTGGGTTTACTATGATCTCAAAGTCATATTCTTGAAATATCAAAATCCATATGCATATTCTCCCCCCCCAACACTGGCTTGTTGACCAAGTATTTCATCATGGAGTGAAAAATAAAGATTCTAAAGTGTCCTCCCAACAAGTAGTGGAAAAATTTCTTCAGCACATACACCATGGATAACCCCTCTCGCTCAGTAGTGGTGTAATTGACCTCAACAATTGATATCTTCCTACTGGAAAAAGCTAACCGATGGTCAATATCTCCTTCCCTGGGTTGTGCTAGCACTTCTCCTAAGGAAATTGACGACGCATTGACATGCACATGAAACTCCTTGATCCAATCTGGAAAAACCAGGATAGGCACAACAACCATTTTCTATTTTAGTGTATCGAAGCTCTGATGTCATTCTTCTATCCAACTAAACTGATAGTATTTCTTCAAAAGATTCTCCATGGGTGCTATAATTTGGGCGTATCCTTTAATGAAATTCCTGCAGTATCCTGTGTGTCCCAGTGCAGTGCACAACTGTTTGACTGAAGTAGGAGGGGGTAGATAAACTATAATGGCATTTGTAGATGGATCTACCAACAATCCCTACTTGCATAAAATATGACATAACAACACTCCAAATGGTGAGAAGAGGATGAATTTCTTCAGATTCAAGGAAATTTGACACTGCCTGCATTTGTCCAACATTATCCTTAGACATTCAATATGATTTTTCAATAAACTAAAAATAGTCCAATCATCAAAATATGCTTCTAAGAATTTATGCAGAAACTCCTTGAATGCTTCGACCACCACCCTAGAAAATATGGCTGGGGCATTCTTTAATCCAAACGACATCACTGTATACTATTAGGATCCCCATTCTATGGAAAATGTGGTCTTATGTTGATCTTACTTGGCAATCCGGATCTGATGGTATCCCGAGAATCCATCTGTAAAAGTGTATACCTCCTAGCTTCCCACATTA
This sequence comes from Picea sitchensis, assembly GCA_010110895.2. NCBI lineage: Eukaryota > Viridiplantae > Streptophyta > Pinopsida > Pinales > Pinaceae > Picea > Picea sitchensis. Next base: position 10,743 of record SNQJ01S0081547.1, read on the forward strand.
TCTAACACTTCATAAGTGAATGGTGTATGGAATGGGTCACACAAACATGAATCATTCATCTTCTTGAGATACACACATATCCTGATCTCTCTTGTCTTCTTGTCTTGCACCACCATAGGGCTAATCCATTTTCATTCTTCGACAGGTTCTATAATTCCTGCTTCTGGCATTATGTCGAGATCAATTTTCACTTTCTCCTTGTATTTAGGGTTCAACTTGTAGGGTCTCTATTTGAATGGTCTTGCATATGGATTCAAAGGGATCCTAATCTCTCCCATAGGCCCTTTTATTCCCTTCATATCAGTGAAATTGGTTGGAAACAAGTCTTGATATTCATGCAATAATTCCATAATCTTGTCAATGGTAGCAGCATCCCAATAATCTCCAACATTTGCAAACTTAGGTTTCTGTTCTATTACCATATTGACCTTATTAATCTTGATCGATTATCCGATGAATGGTAACTCAACTACTGGTCCTTCCACATCTCTCTAGCCTTCTATTTCTGTGATTTTCACCTTCGTTGGATCATCGTCTTCATCAACATTGATGTTGTAACAGGCTTACAATTTATGGAGAGGCACAGTCCATTCGTCCTCTTCTTGCTCCAAAGGGAGGTTAGATGCATCGTCGAATAATTTTTGTATTACATTTTGTAATGCTTGGTTTACTGACGGATATTTGTTACACGTCAAAATTTCTCAGATGGATAAGTGTCGCATTGTCCCTATCAATCATTGTAAGTGTCGCATCTTCCCTACAACTTTCGCAAGTGTCGCAAGTTGATCACTAGTGTCACAAACGATGTTCAGACATAATGCCATGATGATGACACTAAGGAGGCACTTATGACATCTCACATGATTGATTTGAAAGAGGAGAACTAGTTTACTGGGATCAAATGACTCTTGACACCTGAAAGGAACCCTGAAACAAAGGTTTGGAGGGGGAACGCTCCCTTACTTTAGCTGCAGAAGCGTTGGCACTCCCCTATAATGATTCAGGGAGCGTTATAACGCTGCCCAGACCCTTTTGGAGGAGCGTTGCTCATATTAAGAGCGTTGGCGCTTCCCCAAGGCTTACCAAGGAGCGCTACAATGCTCTGAGACCCCTTCTGAATGAGCACTCCCTAATCTGGGTCAGTTGTTAGCCCGTTGAGAAGAATAAGGAGACAAACATTCGATATTAGGAGGTAGTTGTGCTCGAATTCTTGTTTTCATCAACAGATCCCTGATCTAAGGAGAAGGTTCCCAACTGGTTCTAAACATAACTCAAGAGGTTAGGCTCCTCTCAACCTATATAAACAGGCTCTATGATGGTGGAAAGGGGGAAGAATTGAACATATGAAACTTATGATCTTGGAGGAAACTTACAGCCAGCCAAAGGAGAGTGATCAGTGAAGCTGCTGTTATCCAGGTTGTGGATCTTTCAGGCAAGGGTTAGACGAATAGGACTTGACGAAGCTGTCACATTCGCATCTACGATTGTAAGTACTGTTNGAAAGGGGGGAAGAACTGAAGATATGAAACTTATGATCTTGGAGGAAACACACAGTCAGTCAAAAGAGAGTGATCAGTGAAGCTACTGTTATCTAGGTTGTGGATCTTTCAGGCAAGGGTTAGACAAAGGGGACTTGAGGAAGTTGTCGCATTCACATCTACGATTGTAAGTACTGCTCTCGTTATTCTCATCAATATGACACGCTTGGCCTCTTTCTTTCTAGTTTGTGTCTAATGTCACATGAACTTATCATTAATTGATAGATCTGTTTTCAAGCTAATATCAATAGAGTAGGAAGTGGTCGTATCTTGTTTTGTCCACAGAACTCAGCGAGGAGCAAAGAATTGGAGCACAACTCAGATCGTGCAGGGACAAACGTCGATAACAGGTACTTCTATCATCCTTCCTCCTCACGTGTTAGTTTAGATAGATTTGGAAGAAATTCAGTGTCCACGTTAAGCATTTTTCTGTCTAGGGTTAAGCTCAAGCCTTAGAGGTGATCTACCTATCCGTAGGGAGATTTTCCTACAACAATATTGTCTCTCAAATAATAACATGGTTACAAAATTCTGAGTCATACCTTCCCAATCTGTAGTGATGAGGAACAACTCTTCTTGAAGGTACCCATTGATACAGGTTGTGTCCAGCGTGGTAATGAATTTGTGCACCTATTTATCTTGAGGAATGTTTCTTTAGGCTTCCTCACAACTTCACACATGGTCCTTTGGGCAGCTTCGACCTATGTACCGAACTTCACAGCCTTCTGCTTGTGCTGAGAACCATGCGGTCATCAGGGTATGAAATTGTACCCATTATGTAATGTTGTTTTTGTGTGTCCCCCACCATATTGTTGGGGTTTCTTTCAAGGCCTCATCCATTTCCAACAATCTATGTTGTGTTGGTACACTTGATTCAAAGTCCGATAAGAAGGATTCTAAAGGGTTCAAACCATCAAAGGTGGGTAAGTTACTTACTGTTGTGTCGATCCAACAAACTTCCCTGGTTAATATAACACATATCCTTGTGGATACTTCATACATTTTGTTCTGGCAGTTCTCCAGTGCTTCTTTTGAATAGGATGAACATGCTTTGTCACTTCGCCAGCTTAGGTTCCCATCGGTAGTAGGATTAATGTAATCCTATTGTCTGGTTGTTAGTTTGTATATGTTTTCTAGTTCATATGCATGGTCTTCTTCTCTGATAGGTTCTGTGTATCGTTGACCTTCATATAGATATAAAGGTTGAATGACCCTAATTCCATATCTTTCAAACGTCATATTTATTTTATTTAAATCAACCACATTGGAATTAGTGAAAGCCCAATCAATTCCTAACAGTGAAGGGTAAGGACAATTATCATCAACTATCTCAATTACCTCAAAATCTGCAAATGTTCTTACTCCGTTGATGTCCATAGGTACATGTTCCAATCTACCAAAGGGGCTTACTTCTTTCTAATTATCCATCTTAAGCCTGATAGGGGAATAGATCAACTTTGCCTTTCCCATTAATGCCCAGGTTTTCTTCATCATGACATTGACCTCTGACCCTAAGTCGAGGACCGCATACTCTATATCATAGTCTCCTATTTGAACATTCAAGTGTAATTCCTTATTTGTCCTCCTCTTTTTAGCATTTTGGTGTACTTCCCTATTCAGTAAAGGGTCTACCTTTCCTATCTCATACTATGTGATTAAATTTTGTAGCTCTTGTACAATGCTCTCATCTTGAATCAACTTAATACAAGTATATAAAAATTCCATGAGCTTCCTTACCTCTTTTCCTTCTTTTGGTGAATCATACTGATAAAATGCATGAGGCATTCCATATTCTCTCACTTATGGTTGTGTCTTTGATGAAGAGCCTCAGTATGATTTGAACTCTTTTCTTGCCTCCTCAAATATTTGTCTTTCTTTCTTTGCATCAAAAGTTTGGGTCTTCTCTGTAGCTTTCCTGATTCCTAAGTCTTCTATAGTATTTCCTTGGGTCATTCTGTCTTCTCCTATAACAATGCCTCATATATTTATAAAAATGAATCTAAGGTCTTCTCCTTGAGGTTCAACGTATATCAATTTCACTTGCGGGTTCTATTGCGGCCCTCGTCTTTCCTGAAGCTTAGCCAACAATGTTGGACATTCCTCGATAACATTCTCGAAGGAGTTGCAATAGTTACAAGTGGTAAAAGGGTTATGATAGTCCCTTGCTAGGTGTCCTGGTTGTGCACAATTATAACAGATTATTTGTCCTTGGCCTCGACCCATACCTCCTCCTCGTCCTCTTCCTCTAAATCCACTGCAAGGATTGAAGTTTCCTCTCCCAGGGGAATTATACTACGTAGTGTTTCCTTCTTGTTATACTTCACCTTGAATTTTGTATATGTCTCTTGACCTTTCATGCATGAGATTTTAAGCCCTACAATCCCTATCATCATGCCCCATAGACTTACAGAACGTGCAATAATTTTTTTTAGGTGTCTGAACATACTTTTGCATGTAATAGCACTCACCAAGGCGATGTCTATTTATGCATACCTCACACTAGGGTAAAGTGACTTTCTTCAAAGGGCTCGGAACTCTAGAGGCCAAGTATTCATGAAATAGGGGACAATGCTCCTTTTCATGGCCTTATGATCTGCATTTGACAAACCATATGTCTTCTCTTTTATCTTTTCCCTTGTCTTTTTTCATATCCTCGACCTGCAGAGACAAACTAGTTATCTGACTCAAGATATGACTCATACCTAAGCTGGATTATCCCATAGGGGTTGATAATAGCTTCATGGAGATCTCCAATGCTTTAGACTGCGAAAAAATCTTATGTTTCATCAGAGGAACTTTGATGTGTGGTAAGAGAGAAGTAATGAACCATTCTTTCTTCTGTTCATATGGGATATGAAAAGTCAATTGGCCTGTTAAGGTCTTGAATCTCTGATCCAATTCCCAAATGGGTTCATCTACCTTCTGCTTGATCTCTTTCATCTCTATAATACATTTTGATTATGACTTGGGTTTCTTGAACTCTGAAATCAATGCATTCTTGATCTAATTCAATGACTTAGGCTGTGCAAGTCCTTGGACAAGCTTTATGTACCAACTCAGTGAGTGATCACTTAGGGTAGTACTAAATCGTGTTCTTTTAACAGCTTCATCGGTGAAATTTTTAATATTCCATACAAATTCACATAGGAACCAATGTTGATCAGGGTCTTCAAACCCATCTCCCTTAAAAATAGGGAGCCTCATCTCATCTGTCATATATATTCCTAGGGTTCCTGACTGAGTATGTGGTGGACTACTAGTGATAGTGATTTTTGCAGTCTGTGTAGTTCCTGAAGTTTCTGGCTCGTCTTGGTGAGGTTCTTCAGCTTTCCCTTCCTCTTCCCTAGTGGGTTCTGAATGGTATTTGTCTATCAGATCTACCTCTTCTCCACTGTAGAAACCCTTTTCACTGTAGTTCTACTTAAAAAATTTCACAAGGTGAACTTCTCTAAACCCTCTCCCACTATCCGTATGTCCAACCTCTGTGTCGTTGTCGCTGTCTGAATTCCTGAACATTAGCATTTTCAAATCTTACCAATCTACTATATCTTCAAGATGCTCTTGTCATGCAATAGCATCTTGATCCTCAACTTCAAAAAATGTAAAAATTTTCCTCTGGGTCCCTTGAATAAATATCTCTCAGCTTGGCTACATGACTCTACTCTGTCAACAACAAACTCGTTGATGTACCCTCCAATGGTGTTATCAAACCAGTGATCTACTTCTCGTGGTACGACATTATCAACTCTCTTTACCTTCTTGATCAGTGCCGACATCCAAACCATAGGAGGTCTAGATCTGATCTCAAACTAGGTATCTGCTAACCTAGCTAACCATTCATATATCTCCTAATGGATTCCTCCAAAGAAAATCTTGTGTATACCAGTAAAGATATATCTCTCCAACCAATCCTCTGTACTAAGGTTAGGGTTCTTGTTCTGGGCTTCAGTGAAGTCCTTTTCTTGATCCTCTATCCACTTTTGAATTTATGTCTTCGATGGAAACCACCTTGACATTTCCTCAAGAAGATTCTTGTCCCGACAATAGAACCATCTATTGGCACAAGGGTAGACCTAGGGTTAAGCTCTATGAGCACACCAACAAGACCTAACTACTGACCCTTTCGGCAACACCTATGAGGAAGATTCAGTCTCACCCAAAGTAGCTATGAGGGGTTTGCAGGATAGAGGTGTCTACAACCAGAACGAATGCAAAGTGGGTTCAAGGTAACCAACACACAACAACCTAGTATTCTTTATCTTCTTATAACCTACTACGCAAGTTATATCTCAAATCTAACACATTATCATCATAGCATCATATCAAATGAAAAATAAAAGAGCATCAATCACACACAACACAAGATATACGTGGTTCACCCTCTCTCTAGGGCTACGTCCATAGAACTGTGCTTTATAATGTATTAAGATGAAGCATATAGTTCTTGTCTGTGCTCTTAGCTAGCATATCTTCTTTCTTCTCCTCTCTATCTCTTCCCTTCCCTTCCCTGCGCACCCAGATGTAGGTTTGATATTCACACCCAGTTGAAGATATTACAATACCAAAATGATCTCACACTTATCTCTTCTCTCTCAATCAACAATAATCATAACATCAACAACTAGAACTAGAACTACAATACCATCTTGATACCAACCCATCCTAGGTCCTTTAGACCTCTATTTATGCATTAAAATATCTCACTGACATCCTTAGGTCAAAACCTAAGTGTCACAAACCCTAGATGCCAAAACCCTAGGTGTTTAAAACCCTAGGTCAACTTGACCCGCGTTTTCAGGGATTTGCCAACTTGTCTTTCCTTCCTTCTCGTGTAGTGCTCCAAAGCATCCAACGGTGGATTTTTTCGCTTGTTGAGTTGTCCACGATCCTTATTTCTTGTTGATCTGTCGTCCTTGATCTCCTTGTTCAATGGCTTGCTTCCTTTTACTTCGCTCAATATTTTCTGCTCTTTTTCTCACTTAGTCCTAGCAATAGTCACTATGTCTTCCGCACAATTCACATTCTGCCTTTTCTTCCTTGATCTTCGCTTACTTCCACAACCAAGGGTGAACACGATTGTCGTAAATTCAATACTTATCCCTTATAAACTTATGGAATTGAAACCTTACAAAACATCTGAATCAGATTTCTCAAACAGATCGGACGGTTTACGTTTATTTTGCAGAAACTGATCATTCATCATATTTGATTCTTACAAGGCTTAATCTGACAGCGGGGTCTTATTCAAGCATTGAGACGGATGACCATAGATTACTTCGCAACTTCATATATTATAGTTACTCTATCCTTACACTATTTTTTGATCAACGATTGAGAATGCAGCTGAAGTATTCTTCATATCGGATGACCCATGTCCACTTTGAGACTTCAAAATTTGGGACTTCAAAGGTTTCGAATAGACGTCGTTCCATTTTCCTCCAGAGTGATCACCTAATGAGTAAGTCATAATATGGTGGAGACAGCTTGCTATCGTTTAACACTTCCACTTACACTATCCTTCCACTATAGTAGATCGACAGATGAGAATGATCCCAAAGTGTTTCTTTAGATCGGATGAACCATGTCTACTTTGAGATTTCATCCTTCAGGACTTCATAGATTTTGTCATTTAATAGTGGTGAAACTCCCTACATAAAACTCCCGAAGTGACGTAACTTTGTTACATCACTTGATGATGTGTCACGAGCCGAGTAACTGCCACATGCCACTTAGATTCGTGATTTCCACGTACCTGAAATACTGATTTCAACTTGACACTTTTCATTCTCTGAGTGTGCCATGTGTCCTTACTGACGTGGACTGCTGACGTGGTCTGGCACAGTTTCTTGTTGACGTGGTCTGTCGATGTAGATCTCTCGATGTGAGACATATTCATATCCTTGATCTAATGGTCATAATAGTATATGAAGGGTATCTCAGATTGACGACTGAGAGTGACTTTGGAACTTCATCCTTCGGGACTTCGGGACTTTTGACATTTCTTGGTGGTGAAACTCCCGAAGTAATTCTCCCAAAGTGACATAACTTATTGACGTCACGTGTTGTCATGGAACGACCCAATTTCCTCTTGACACATGTCATCATCTGATTATGTCATGTGTACTTTCCGATGTGGTCTTCTGACATGGTCTACCACATTTCCTTGCTGAGGTGATATGCTGACCAACAACCCTGATCCAATGGTCATCGTATATCCTCCAGATCTGATGGGCCTTATTCATTTCAGATTTCGGGACTTCGGGTATTTCAAATTTTCAAGTTGCCAATTCTACTAAAGTGAGATTCCCTGAACATTAACCTCCTCGCTACTTTTAACCCAAACTTAATGTTGTTCGTTGATCATGTTTTTAGATCAACGGTTCGATCTTTCTATGATCCAGTTTTTCCTTGGTTTAAATCCAACGGTCCTTCTTCTAGCTTATCCTATCCTTCCACTTTAGAATGATCTGACGGCTAACGAAAGTTCACATAATTGTGATATCAGATCTTTTACCTCACTTATCCTATCCTTCCACTTGATTTGATCTAACGTTCAATGTGGACTCTTTGAAGAAGACTAACAGTCGATGATGATTGCAGAACCACAACTTGTGAGTGATTTCAATCAACACCCAAACTCCACAATTTGAAGTTATGCATTGTTGGTGAGTCAACCACAATCGTTGATCTTTGAAGTTGTAATATTTGACGGTCCTCACTAATTTCATGATGTTTAATACTTATTACGATCTCCACAATCTATCCCTGTCGTTGATATGGAGATTGTGCATCTGACGGTCACTACTTAATATGACTTAATATGATTATTTGTTGGATCAAACACAATCGTAGATGTTTGATTTTATGAGATCTGACAATCTAGACTGATTGTGGGATTGTAACTAGCGAGTAATTTAATTCTTCTTTCACTCTCCGCAATTCATCCCTATCATTGATATGGCGATTGTGAATCAACAGTCTTGATTTTATCTGAGTTTCATCACACCATACATACTTAGTTTCAATGTGCCATCTCTTTTGAGCATTTATATTCATCAGTTAACTTTCCTGATCTTTAATCTCTGCATATCGTCCAACTGTTTGACATCATTCATTATATACTGTTGACTACTCCTCCAACGATTCTTCTGAAATTCATTGCACCATCTCTTATGAGCTTTGATATTCATTCGCTAACCCTCCTGAGATTTTTTCTCAAATTATCATCACATCAATGATATTGACTATTGACATCAATGACAATACATCAATGAAACTATGTCCAATAGACAAGGTTTTTCAGTGAACTTTCAGGATCTTAGATTCAACTTGGATCACCCAGTGACTCAGAGAATGAAAAATCAACAAAAGAAGGCAAGACAAAAGAAAAAAGAAACATAGACCAAAAGAGGACGATCCCCAATATGGTCACCAATTTTTTTACTGGAAAAATCGGTAAGTGCTAACATGAACCAATATCCCTAACTTCAACAGGAAATTAGAACAAAACATGACAGAATACAAACTTCTCCTTAGATTTCCATTGTAATGTATACTAGTTCAATGAGGGTTAAATGACATGCCATTTAAATGTTGTTTGATCCTTTCTAGTGTTGTCATTGCTCCATCTCAATGTCTATGGGATGTTGAACCTATTGAGAAACACAAACCAACAAAGAGAGAGAAACGATATATATATTCTAATGAAACCTATGCATAAGATTAAGGAGTTATGCAATAAAAATAAAGAAACTTTTATAGGAAATAAATGTATTACTGTATTATATTGATGAAAGTAGAGAATAAAATGTATGCCTTGATGTTGCAAGGTCCCTTCTGATGTCCCTTTTCCTCAACACACGCACACCTTTTCCCCAATGCTTTTGATGAAGAGTATACACATCCTGACTTGGAAAGCTAAATCAAAGATATCAAAATCACAATCTTCAGCAAAATTCTTCATACATAAGCCACCCTAACTCTTCCCATGAGAGATCTCTCCTTATATAGAGTGAAGAGGGATGGATGAAGGGATTAGGATGATCCCACTAAATCAGATAAGTGAGTGAGATCCAAACTGATAAGATGCCACCTCATCCTTTCGAAGATTCCATTATATAACCTTCAAGAAATTCTTCTTTTTCCTTTGTTTGAGAATTGTCACAGCCTCAACACTGAGTGACTTGCGACGACGTCCCAGGCTACTGTAGTGCAACATGTGACAATTTGGAATCGTCGCAACCTTAACACTAGGTAAGGTGTGACGATCCTTCTTAATAGAGTTTTTCAATAAGGAAAATATGATTCCACTTCTCAGGGAAAGTCTTATTTCTTCAATAACCTTTAGGGAATAGGGAAAATGATATTTCTTCTAATAGGTGATACACATATCATCAGTGGTCATGGGGGTGATGAAAATAATGTGTAACATGTCTTTTCTTTGAACTATTTCAACTGGGATGTATGTTGTTCACATGGACTATAAGAATGCTTGTTTTCCTATAAAATGAACTTATGCGCTCTATGTTGTTCTATAATTTTGATTATTCTTTCACATATATTTAAGTCCTAGATTGTTGAGTTGTTAACATATGAAGAAATATAATTTAGATTGTTCTGGTTATATATATGTATGCACTTGTTTCCGATTCTTCACTACTATTTGAGCTACTTGTGTGGGGGTCTTATGTAGAGTTTGGTTTCACTTACAACTCATATGGTTACTTTAGTATGATCCTAGTTAGGATAGGGTAGAATATATTAGCAATAGATTTTTTTTCTTTCAATACATAGTCTTCATACACATATTTTCATTTCATATCCATTCATCATCCATCTTATGTTGGAATACTAAAAGTGGGGGCTGAATAAGTATTAGCACTTTTACCACTTCTAACCACAATATACAAACTTCAATATTATCAGTAATATGTCACAATGTAACATCTATGATTTCATTCAATATATCATGAGAAAATAAGATCAACAACATCACATCAAATACACAGTACACCAGGATTTACATGGAAACCAAAATGGGAGAAAATCACAAAATTCTTTCTTATATATTGTCAAGAATACATTCATTGGAAGCACCAGATTTCTAATTATCTGGCTACACTAGAAGGAAGATAAGACCCCCTATTTATAGGCTCCAACCTAAATTAAGGTACAACTCCTTGAATTCTCTGGCTCCAACATGACGGAGGATACAACCCCCTGATTCTCAAGCTTCAACTTGAAGGAAGTTACAAATCCCTAAATTATTTCGATCCAACCAGAAGGAGGATAAAACTCCTTGATTCTTAGGCTCTAACTTGAAGGAAGCTCCAACTGCTTGATTCTCCAGCTCCAACAGGAAGGAGGGTACAACCCACTTTCCTTTCTACGTCATGTCATCTTGAAATACAAGTGTAGAAAAAACGGTCACTACCACAGTCACTACCATTGTCACCATCACCATCACTGACATTGTCACTCCCACTGTCACATCAACCAACCTGTCACATCAACTTGTCACTTTCACCATAACTGATATACAATCATCAATCATCTATAACCATATCCACTCACATGGATACCAAAAGCATCACCAAACAATGTACATCAATCATCAATTGTGTTTATCGACCATATACATAAGCATGTGCCATGTACATCAACACATGTACCAAACCATGCATCAACCATGAACCAATACCTATACCAAATTTGGCATCAACCATGTACCATAGCATGCATCAAACATGTACCATACCATCAACCATGTACCAACATGTACCATAAATCATGTACGATGAGATGTGCCTCAACCATATACGATATCACTCATGACATGTCTCAATCATCCCATACACCATGTACCATAATATATCAACAATGAAGTTACTGAACAAAGTACTCAAATATATACCAATATCACTAACATATGCCTTTAACTGTGCACCATATCATCAACCATATATCAAGTGTGCACCTCAACCATGTACTAACATCTCAAAGATATATCTCTAATGATAAACCATAATTATAACATTTACCAAACCAGATATCAAGATAGCCAAGAGTGTACTTCTAACAAGGTATCATGTCATCACCAAGGTGTACCAAATCATGTACCAACACCACTAAGAAAGTGCCATAACAACATAATAATAACCCTTAAAAATTACTTCTGATCCTGTAGCTGAGATGAAACTCTGTAATAATAACCTGTAACCTTTCCTCAATCATCAACAACCTGGCACAAACATAACCCCCAAATTTGTCTTAGCCTCACTAGATTAAGAACTGATGTCATGTGGGGCCTCGCGTGACAGGCATTATGAAACTCACGGGGATGCCTTTCAAGATAGTAGTTGTTTGGCCCACGAGGATCATCTAATTATGGTTTTTAAAGAAAACCCTAGCTCTCCTTTGTAATACTAACATGCCTAAACGTCTCACTTGTCGGTACCTCAGATTTCATCGTCGAAACGTGTCAAATAGATCACTATTTTACTAGAAGATATTCAATAGAATAAGTAAGTGAATGTATTTTTGAATGACTCCTTGAGGCGTATTTATACTTTCAATGGGTAAACTCTTTCCTTAATATTAGGGGATTCTTTAATATCTTGTTACAACCACTTTACCCTTTCATTAAATACTTGTAACTAACTAGGGGCTTCTTGACCATTTTCTTGGGCTTCTAACTTCACAAGTCCATAACTCCTCAATTGTGAGGAACGACGTAGCATAGTACCTATAATTGGAAATTACATGACAAGGATTATCCATCCATATGTATGTTACCATCATTTTCATTGTCTTTCATGTCCTTATTCCTCAAACAACTTCAAGTCTCATGATCACACCTCTCGTGAATCTTGTAGACTTCATCAAATGCATCCATCATATCTTATGACATCAACCACTCTTGTTGACATCAATGAAAATTAAATCACCATCAATATCTATCACAACTCTTTTGTAATTTGAGCACTCCAAGGGTTAACATCAATGAAAACCAATTATCGAACGTCTTCATCAGTATTCTGGACCAGAACTGATAGAATCCCAAAAAATAGCAATGGAAGTCGGGCCAAATTCTAGATGGGTCTCATAAACCAAATGGTGCATAGTCTAGTTGGGACAATGTACTAGGGAGCACCCCTTACTGTTGTTGGGCGAATTCTGACTCATCAACAACTGGTTACTCTTCCAATCACTACATAGAGTTCTTCAATGCCTCATGTGTTCTTGTACTATATCATGTTGGATTACTGAGAGGGGGGGTGAATCAGTAATAGATAAATACAATCCTTTTTAACCACAAAATTCAAGTGTTATATCAATCTAGAATTATCATCCAATAGTTCTAGAGTAAATAAATAATGAACAAATGAGCAATCATACACATACACAATACATCAGTGTTATTATGTGGAAACCCAAAGAGGGAGAAAAACATGATTTGTTTTTTCTTATATGTCTTTAAGAATTAGATTCATTGGAATCACCAACTTCCTTTGTTTTCTATTTGCAACAAGAAGGAGGCTCCAACCCCCTAGTTTCTCAGGCTACAACCTGAAGGAAGCTCCAACTCCCCAATTCTCTTGCTACAACTAGAAGGAGGATACAACCCCCTAGTTTCTCAAGCTACAACCTGGGGGAAGATCCAAATCCCCAATTCTATGGATACAACTAGATGGAGGCTACAACCCCCTATGTTTTCCGGCTACAATTCGAAGGTGGCTACAACCACCTTTCCTTTCCCCATTCAACCATTCTGACGTAGAAGTAAAATGATGGAACCAATGTCACACTATCAATTTGAGATATAGTGTTGTAAACCTATACCAATCAACCTGTAACAACATGTGACAATAACCTATGCCAACGTGTACCATACATCAACCTGTACCATCAATGAGTGAATCAACCATGCACCAAATATGTACCAATAACTTGTCACAATAATTTTTCCAAACAAACTATCACAACTACTTGTATCATCAATATTATCAACCAAATCAGATCTACTAACCAACATCAATCACCAATACAAATCTCAACCATATGCACAATATCACCAAGATGTGCATCAACTAAGCATAACACAACAACTCATAATCATCACCAATATCAATATGTGTTTCTAATAATTTACCAAGACAAGTATGCTACATCATCCATAAATCATGTGTCAACAATACTACTAAAAATTTCCTCTAACCATGTACCAAGTATGTATAAATCATGCACCAATTATGACTCATCAAGATGTACCAACATCATCAACTATACACCCCATGTATGTGCCAACTCATCAACTACTTGCCTCAACCATGTACCCAACATGTACCTCAACCAAAATCCCTCATCAATTTCATCATCCAAATATGATTTGTAACTCTGTAATAGATCTGGCATATATGATCACATAACTGCAAACCTTCTTTAACTTTAACAACAAGAGACTAGCATTTTCGTCAAACTTTACTTTAGTCTTACATGACTAGTTTTGGATTAGTCAACAACCCTAACTTGAAATAATCATAACTATGTACCTACAATGACTAAAGATTTGAAAATAGTAAACAATGTTCTTTAGTGTGTTTTATGCAATTCCTCCAAGTGTCACTACTTGGAACCTCTCAGAAAAGGAGTTATAGCAAAAATTACATACCTTGTTGAATTTTGGCTTATTCTAGAGAGAGAACTTGTAGAACGTTCCCCGCACAGAATTTTTTTGTATGGATCTGAAAATTTTACATAGAATACTAAAAAATTTACTCTAATAAAAAAACAAAATATTACTTAATTTGGATCTGTTATGAAGACGTTGTGACATTTTTACTCGAAACACCTATTTTAGACTAGTTTCAGGACTAGCCACAAACATTATTCTCCCCAGAGTGTAACTCCAAAAATACAATGACCCACAATATGAAATTCATACCACATCTACTTAGATATGTTTTATCAATGGCCTATAAATTTAATAGTTTGAATCATTCTAGAAAAAACGTTATTGTGAAAATGGTGAGATGTCCTGTAAATAACATACCTTAGAAAGTATCATCAAAAGAATTTATCCTCCCTTGAATTTCGACCTTCTTTACTTCACGTTATCTCTAAAATTCGGCTTAGATATCATTTGGTTACCTTAGCAACCTGTATATATTCAATATGATCAAGTGTGATATAAAATGAGAGAGCCTTGCCTCTTATTTATACTTTCATGTAGCTTCCTCAAGGGGTTACCTTTTAACCATCTTAACCCACTTTCCTTATTTTAGGGTTAACCAACTTCTAACCACTTG
>SNQJ01S0081547.1:25597-51933 GCA_010110895.2 Picea sitchensis
GGACAAAATATTTACAATGAGAATGTAACTCCAATACCTGGAAAAGAAGAATACATATTTTGGAGTATAGTAATGGAAATTCATCTGAAGGCATTGGGACATGATGTATGGAATTCAATAATTAGTGATTACTTCCCACCAAGCAGAGTAAGGACTCCATCTCAAAAGAAAGCCAAGAAAAGTAACTTAATGGCAATGAATACAATCCTTGATGTATTACATGATGATGTCAAAGAGAATATAGGTAAATGTAATTCTGCAAAGGAACTTTGGGACAAGATGAAAGACCTCTACTCAGAAGAAAAGTCTAATGAAGCATTTCAATCAGAACAAATTTCAGTCTACAAGAATTGTAGTGATGAAGATTATTTTAAAGAATACTCAAACATTGAAGAAGAAGTCAATCTTGAAGCTGATCTTGAGTTTTCTTTGAATGATCTGAGAAAATATAAACATAGGTGTAAACAACTAAAGGATCAACTTAAGACTGTTGAAAAATTCAAGAAAGGGACTCAAGACCTTGATAAAGTTCTCAGTCTACAAAAAATTCCTTCAAACGAATTTGGCCTTGAATATGAACAAGTACACATAGTTAAAGGTTCAAGTCCTATTACTTAGATTGATGTTGAATATGACATGTCTTGTGATGATACCTCCAAAGAATCTACTCTTCCTCCCATGAATATGTATAAAATCAAAAGAGAATACACATAGGACATTCCTATCAAGGATAAAGAGGAAGAATCGGTCATCAATAAAGGTAAAGACTCTTCAAAATATTTCGATTGCAATAATGTTGATATTAAAATCTCGCCTACAAATAAAGAAGAAGATTTAGATACAATAGAAGAATGTTCTGTTAAAATCTATCCCATGAAATAAGTAGAAGAAGAACTATCTAAGGTCAAACAAAAAGTTTATTGGAGTGTTTATGAATACCACTATGATCATGATTATTCAGACTATATTTTTTTTCATGACTACACTAAATAATTTCTTGAAAAGAGTCAAAAGCATTTCTTGGAAATAAAGGAAATTCTCAAAGACAATGAAAAGATCATATCTGAGCAAGATATTCAGCTAGAAGAAAAATAAGAGGAGATTAAGAAATTAAAGAATGAAATCAGTCATGTAAAAGAAGAAAAGAAGGAAGATGATGAACTTAGCCAAATCCTTGCATATCTAAAATAACTAAGAGAAATCAATGTCAATCTGAAGATCCAACTTGAAGAAACTAAAAGAAGAGAGGAGGTAGTGATGAACCAGTTGAACAAAAGGGAAGAATCATGTCATAAGCTGGAAGGAAAAGTTGTGAATCTTAGAAAGAGGGTTGAGAATTCAAACTCCCAAGTCAAGTTATTGAATAACTCTATGATCTTAGGTGAGATATTGGATAGTCAGAGATCACCTAATGACAAAACCAGTCTTGGATGAAACAAGGAAGAAATTAGTAATCTCAAGAAACTTGATGCAAGTCCTTCATTTGTAAAGAGTGAAGACAGGTCTGATGCAAGTCTTTCTTTTATAAAAAGGTAAAACAAGTATGGTGAAGGTTATTCATGCTCAAAGAATGAAAGCAACATTACAACATTTAGAAGATTAGAGCAAGGAAGACATCTTTAAGCTACACATACACCTCAAAGTAAGTTTATAAGAAAGACACCTTCATGGATTAATCAAAGGAAGTATGAGAGTGTTTTTAATGGTCATTTTTTTTCTTGTAATGAGTATGGTCATAAAGACTTGGATTGTAGGCATCATGAAAGAAAACAAATTGGTTGGTTAAACAACAATCTAAGATGTTGGAACTGCAATCTTGTTGGACATATTTCTACACATTGCTACACTATGAGATGCTACAGTTGTTATGGATATGGCCACAAAGCCCATGACTATTGGAACTCAAAAAGACAATCAATAAGAAATGTTTCACACAATACGACAAGAAGAGTAAATAAGACATGGAAAAAAAAATCTGAAGTACCAAACAAGAAAGATAATGAAAATATTGCTTCTAAAATTGATGAAGTTAATAATAGGAGATCAGTGGGTGAAACTTCTCAAGTTAAGGATGAAGAAGATTATGATGCACATAATAGTGACATTGATGTTCAATCTCCAAAAATAGAACAACAAGAAGAATTGAGTGATGATTATCTAAAAAATATTTCAATCCCATTTTAATGGTACACTAAAACTCTTTCTCAAAATAAAAACAAATAAAAAAAATCTTTATCGAGGAAGTTGCAAAGACTATGCTCAATGGAGAAAAATTATCTGATGGATATTGGAGGGATGATGTAAGAACAAAAGTGTACATATTGAACAAAGTTTATCTTAGGATTAATAGTAATAAGACTCCTTATGAACTATGGTTTGTAAGAGCTCCATCGGTAAAATATTTCAAGGTCTTTGGAAGTAAGTGTTGCATCAAAAGGCTTGATAAGAATCTCATAAAATTTGATGCAAGATCTGATGAAGGTATCCTTATTGGATATGCTTCTACCGAGAAAGCATACAGATGCTATAATATTAGGCTACATAATATTGTTGAGAGTGCATATTCCAAAGTGGATGATATAAAAACAATTGGTATCCTAGTTAGAGATCGATGAGAATCGATGGACAGAACCAAGGGTTGTTTGAAGAATATGATGTACAATTGTGTTGTGTTCAGTAAGACAGTAGTATCCACAACAACAATTTTATGATGTAAAAAAATTTATACATGACATATTGTAGAGATAACAAGAGGAAAGATCTTGTCAGGAAGAGCTACCCTTTTTATAAAAAAAGGGGGAGAATTGTCTGAGGTAGAGAAAGCAGACTGATAGGGGGAGTCATTCAGTTTTGGAAGGAAGTTCATTAGTGTAGGGGGAGTTACCAAAGTTTAGATAATGATCAATAACATATAGACAGATAGATCATAAGAGGAGAAACCCTTTTCCATTGATGTCAAAGGGGGAGAGTAACTTCAGAGGACATAGGCATCACCACAGTGGGAGATTGTGTATGAAGTTGGTGTGTTTCCATCAATGAAAAAGGGGGATATTGTTTGACATAGTGTCATTGATGTATTTTCATTGATGTCAATAGTCGATATCATTGATGTGATGATAAGTTGAGATAAAATATCAAGAGGGTTAGTGAATGAAGATCGAATCTCAGAAGAGATGGCACAATGAGTTTCATAAGAAACGTTGGAGGACTAGTCAACTGTATATAATGACTGATGTCAAATAGTTGGATGATATGAAGATATTAAAGCTTAGAAGATTTAATGAATGAAGATCAAATATTAGAAGAGATGGTGCGTTGAAACTCAGTAGGTATGGTGCAATGAAACTCAAATCAAATCAAGACCGTTTATGTGCAATCGCTAGATCAACGACAGGGATGAATTGCGGAGAGCAAAGGAAGAATTAAACTACTCGCTAGTTACAATCCCGAAATCAGTCTAGATTGTCAGATCTCATAAAATAAAACATCTACGACTGTGGTTGATCCAACAAACGATCATATTAAGTGATATTAAGTCGTGACCGTTGGATGCACAATTGTCAGATAAACGCCAAGGATATATTGTGGAGATCGTAATAAGTATTAAACATCATGCTATTTCCAATCCCGCAATTAGTCAGGGCTGTCATATCTTACATCTTCAAATATCGACGATTGTGGTTGAATCACCAACAACACACAACATCAAAATGTAGAGTTTGGGTGTTGAGTTAAATCACTCGCAAGTTGTGGTTTCGCAATCATCGTTGACCGTTAATCTACTTCGAAGAGTCCACATCGACCATTAGATAAAATAAAGTGGAAGGATAGGATAAGAGAGGTAAAAGATATGAGATCACAATTATGAGAACTTCTGTCAGCCATCAGATCATTCTAAAGTGGAAGGATAAGATAAGCTAGAAGAAGGACCATTGGATTTAAACCAAGGAAAAACTACATCATAGACAGATCGAGTCATTGATCTAAAAGCATGATCAACGAACAACATTAAATTCGGGTTAAAAGTAGTGAGGAGGTTATTGTTTTGGGAATCTCACTTCGGAAGAATTGACAACTTGAAAAGTCAAAATACCTGAAGTCCTGAAATCCAAAATGAATAAGAACCATCAGATTTGTAGGATATACAATGACCGTTGGATCAGGGTTGTTGGTCAGTAGATCACCTCAGCAAGGACAAGTGGTAGACAACGTCATCACATACACATGGAATAATCATATGATGAAATGTGCCAAGAGGAAATTGGATCATGCCATGTCAACACGTGACGTCAATAAGTTATGTCACTCTGGGAGAATTACTTCGGGAGTTTCACCACCAAGAAATGTCAAAAGTCTTGAAGTCCTGAAGGACGAAGTTCCGAAGTCACTCTCAGCCGTCAATATGAGATACCCTTCAGATACTATTATGACCATTAGATCAAGGAGATGAATATGTGTTACATCGGGAGATCTATGTCGACAAACAATGTCAATAAGGACATGTGGCATAGTAAGAGAATGACAAGTGTCAAGTTGAAATCAGTACTTCAGGTACTTGCAAATCATGAATCTGAGTGACATGTGGAAGCTACTCGGCTTGTGACATGTCATCAAGTGATGTAAGCAAGTTACGTCACTCCAGGAGTTTTACTTCGGGAGTTTCACCACTAACAAATGACAAAAGATCTGAAGTCCCGAAGGATGGAATCTTGATGTAGACATGGTTCATCTAATCTAAAGAAACACTTCGAGAGAATTCTCATCCGTTGATATACTACAGTGGAAGGATAGTGTAAGTGGAAGTGTTAATCGACAAAAAATGATATACACTATATTATGACTTACTCAGCAGGTGATCACTCCGGAGGAAAATGCAGCGACATCTATTCAAAACCTCCAAAGTCTTGAATGTTGAAGTCCCTAAGTGGACATGGGTCATCCGATCTGAAGAATACTTCGGTTGCATTCTCAACCGTTGATAAAAACACAGTGGAAGGATAGCATAAGTATAATGGATGAAGTATTGAAGTAATTTGTGTCCATCCATATCAATGCTTTAATAAGACCCAATTGTCGGATTAAGCCTTGTAAGAATCAAATATCATGATTGATCAGTTTCCGCAAAATAAACGTAAACTGTCTGATCTGTTTGGGAAATCTTATTTGTAAGTTTTGAAAGGTTTCAACTCAAAAAGTTCTGAAGGGAGAAGTGTCGAAGTTACGACAATCATCTATTTCAGGAGGTTAAAATCATGACTGTTGATTCACATAAGTGCTCAAGTTCTCATCTGGCCTAGCATCTGGTCATCATTGTTGTTCATATGATATAAGAGTTTTAAAAGGAAATTATAATACATCATTGTAGTTGGTAAGCCCGTGGTTCTGTCACGCTTGACCACATGTAATGGTTTGAAGGAAGCGCCTCTGCAGAATTTGGTCTCTATGAAAAAAAGAAGAGATTCGAGATCAAGTTTAAAGGATGAAATTGATCCATATGTGATCAATTTATGAAAATACTTCACGGTAGAAATGATAAAACAATGATTATAGTTTAGTTAAATGAAGAGGTGCGATGGTCCAAACAAAAGGACACAGTGCATCTCAAACTCACACCGTTTTGAGGATTATATAAACTAGGAAGAGTTATGAGAAGGGGCGTCTCTGTAGTCCAGATAAGAAGATAAAATCAGAAGCAGAGTTGAAGCAAAATAATTGTTTGTTCTAATGGGCATGTCAATATCTTATTGAAGATCAATAACAAAGGAAGTGAGAGCAGTGGTTATTCAATTCAGTATATGTTGTAGAAGACCTTTATTGGACTGCAGCCGAGTCATTAAAGATTAAATGACACAAGCAAGAGAGCAAGAGATTAAGTTTGTCTGCAGATAACCAGAAGACCATGCAAGTAGACAATACAGGAGAAGTGTTATGCATTTTATAACCTACATAAAGGGAGGAAGGGTGGAGCAAGGGAAAACAATTCTAAGTCGAAAGGTCAAATCTGATAGGGATTTTGTTAATGGATTCCTGACTCAAAGTCAATGAAGAGTAGAAGATATTGAATTACATTTTAAAATTAAGGGTGGTTGAGTGGTGCAAGGGCAGGTTGGAGCCTTCAGGGGAGCTGGTGCTTCCTTGTTAGTTGTACCTAACTAAATAGGAGGTTGTATCCTCCTACTAGTTGGTGTTGGTGAACAAAAGGAGTTGGTGCTTCCTTGTCAGTTATAGTTGACTAAACAGGGGGTCAAACCCTTCTACCAGTTGTCTCTAGTGAAAAAGGGTGTGGGTGCATCCTGGTTAGTTGGTGCTAATCGAAAAACAAGAATATCTTCCTTCTATGTAACTTGTATGAAAAGGAATTTTGCATTTAATAGAAAAGAGTTGGTGGTTTTCCCTTTTGGGTTCCACGATAAATCTTTTGTTCATAAGGGTCTGTTGTTCATCATATATTAATTAATTGAATAATTAATGTATGTTCTTAATATTGAAGGAATTAATAAGAAAAAGTAGGCAATATTGATTCATCACCCCCCCTCTCAGTATTGATGGATATTCCATCACTGTCATGCTTTTATTTTTTCTCAAGTTTCAGTCTTCATCGCACCTTACTGTGAGAAGCAATGTGATGTCATCGCACTATGTCCTTCTTCCTGCGATGATACCTAAATGTCACACTATGACCTGCGATGATTTTTGAAGAAAGTTTTGAGTGGCAATCTTTCTCTTTAGCCAGATTCTTTATCATTGCTTGGGGTGAATTTTTGGCTCTGTTGGATTATTGTTCACAGCCTGGTTTGCAATTTTTAGTTGATATTGATCATTTTTCAAGTTTTGAAAGAATTTCTCATAGGCTTCAAAGTTCTATATTTCACTTGTTTCTGAAAGGGTATAATATCTAGGTTTCATCCTTGAGTGCTTGTCAGTCAAGGTATTAATGATCTTTTCTGAGTTTTTTATTGTTGTTGATTAGAAAACGAATTTTGATTTCATTATCTAAACAAATAATTTTTCTTGCTTTTGCACTTTTGGTTGTATTGTGAGTTAATTTTGGGGAATTGCATTGTGAGTGCATTCATTTTCTTCAAAACATTTTTCTTTTTCCTTGATTCAGATCTCTTCTTTTATTGAAAAGAAAAAGATTTTAAAATTATCTTTCTATTTCTAGTGTTTACAAGAAACTTTTTTCATTCTAGCTTTTGTTTAAAAGATAAAAATGGAAAATTGTATTTCTTTGATTGTTTGATATCAAGTTTGTTCAAAGTTTAAAGGAATTGTTATCTTTCGACTTTTTTTATTTTGGAAAAAAGTAAAATCTTCTCTCTTATGTAATTAGAGTTCATCTAACAAAAATAATTGCATCTCATCTCTCTTTTCCTATTTTTGAGTCAAGGTCAAGAACTTCATTAGTTTCATCTTCACTTCCTTTTTGAGTAAAACAACAACCATTAAAATGAGCATAATTTTAAAATTTATCTAGTAACTTTTATTTTCTAGAACTCTTGTACACCAAGATTAGCTAGGGTATAGATCTTTGGAATTGGTTGTGAGGAATACTCTCCAAAGCATAAAAACAAACAATATCATGTTGTGAATAGGGAGAGTTAAATCCACTTGCTACATTTTGTCCTGGGAATCCCTTCTCACACAAGGGTCAATCACGAGGTCACATTAAGGCCAACAAAGTTACTAATCATGATTTGTTGGTCCTAGTGTAGTGAATGTGCGTATTATTTGGGTCACTTGAGAACAAAACCCTGTGTGGACCTTCTCAAGGAGATGTTGGGCTTTGATACCCTTCCCTTGCACGTTTATCAGACTATCGAATACTTCCCTAGGAAACATTGCCGTAATAACCTTAGTGGCCTACATCTTTAGGGTCTTTACACGAGGTGACTGTGGAGGGGATATTATTCACAGTAACTGGAATCGACATTGGCTAAACTCACTCGATCTCCTTGGAGAGTATACCCACGAATATGTGTGGGAGCTTGCACCAGGGTGTAAGTATGTTAAGCCGGTCATCAATGAAACTTTTCCACCTTATTTAGCCCAGCCCCTTCTTGTCTTGATCTCGTGACGTTGGATTTCATCACTAACTAGTGATTTTGAAATAAGAGGTTTGTTTGTATGCTCAATATCTAGATTTTATTAGTAAATGATGTTTGTCTTCTCTAGTTGGCCATAGATATTTTTTAATGTTTATTGGGTGTGGCCAACATTGGCCCTCATCATTCATGTAGGATGCAAGGATTTCCTCCAGAAGAACTGGAAGAATACACCCCCTTTCTTCCTAATTCACCAGAGGGTCCTTCTCTTGAAGGCACATTCAATAACGACGCATACTCTAAGATCGGGAGTTCTACTCCATTGATTGAACCATCACTCCCTCTGAATCCACTATTGATTGTTTCCCAAGAGCATGTTTTTCTCAAAATAAACTCTTATGGGGTCGTTGTTGTTGAAGACTATCCTAGAATACCTTTGGGACTTTTCATAGAGTCCGGCTTGGATCAACCACCATTTTCTAGAGAAGAATTTAGAACCCCTATTCAAACTTCTGGAATTTCTAATCCCAGTTCTATCCCAGTCTATTCTTTGTGGATAACTCCCTCGAGATGAAATAGTTTTGATAAACTACGTATGATTCCAAACCAACTTACATCACCACACGTACCTATTACTTCTACTTCTTATACAGTGCCTCCAAATAATTTTACTAGTACAACAAGTAATATTGCTATGGTTTTAGACTCACTGTTGGTTGGTACACATGCATTTCCTCCTATCCAATTCACTATCTCTACCACAGTCCCACGAGTTTCGCCTTTTTCTATCGGAAGTTCGATAACAATTCAAGATCCTATTGGAACACCACTTCCGTATAGACTGAATCCGTCACTTCCACTTGGGTATAATTATCTTAGTAGTTTTATTACTAATCCTACTCAGGGTCCATCTAGAGGACCTAGTCTTTTTGTTCCACCTGGGTATAATTCTCTTATTGGTTTTATTCCTAATCCTACCCAGGGTTTATCCAGAGAGCCTAGTATTCCTCCACCACCTGGAGGATATAATATTCTTGGACAAAGTAGCTTCAATATACTTGGAGGCACAAGTCATCCTATTACTTCTGGTTTTCAGCTTCATGTTGGAGGATACTCATATGGGGGTCTACCCCAAGTCGGGGTTCAACCTCAAGTTGGGGGACAACCCCAGGTTGGGGGACACATTCCAATTTATGGGCACTCTATTCCTAGATTACAAATCCAACCTTGGAATTTTCCTTTCCAAGGAAATTAACAACTTCCTGGGGGGAAATATACTTAAACAAATTCTTTTGTACCCTCATATCTTGGGCAGCCTTTTCCAGGCACTGTAAATCCTACCTGGCATCAATATTTTCAATCCAATGCCCCTTTCCAAGGTGGCATGCCAAATCAACATGCTAATGTTGGCTACTTGAATCAACAACCGAATTTGACTATACCCTCAAACTATTTGCAAATGCCTTATGGTCCTACTGGTATACCTACAAGATTACCTCCCCAAATTTATCAGTTTCCTCAAGTTAATATACCGTTACCATTTCTAGCCACTTTTGATTTACTGGATTTGTCTATAATTATGAATGATTATATCTTACATTCTCCTTTTTGCCCGGTTATAACTTTTAAATTACCGTCGAACATTCCAAAGTTTGATGGGAAATCGAGAGAAGATCCAAACAATCATGTCATGACCTTTCATCTTTGGTTTTCATCCAACTTTTTGATGGATGACTACAAATGACTACGTCTTTTCCAATGCACTATTATGGGTTCGACTGCCAAATGGTACATTGAATTTCTGAGAGGTTTCTTCAATGATTTCAATACCTTGGCCATGGATTTCTTGACACATTATTAACTGTCGATACAGTATGAGACAGGAAAAAAAAAATTAAGTTCATTTAAACAATCCTCTTCTACCCACATCTGATATCATATTCATGAGTGGAAGAGGAGACGACGATTAATAAACGTTCTTCTTCCTAGTCAATTGTTGGATGAGTGGTTAACAATGTCACTCATTGGTCCTATAGCTCATGATGTTTCCATGGGGGGTTTCGTCACAGAAAAATAGATGATCAATCATGCCCAATATTTGGATCTTGTTTATTCTCAAACAGGCACATTGTATGACTTGATCTCTGACTCTCCTTGCCCATCTACAAAACCAACCACACGACTTATGATGGAATCTCATGCTACAGATAGTGTGAATGGAACTTTTCATACAGAGACTCAGACAAAACAAGTCAATCATTTCAATCCCAAACCTACTACTACCAGTGTACAAAATGTTACTCCTCCTGCTACTTCTCTTAGTAAAACCTCTAAGGTAAATATAGTCCAGTCTACGACTACCAACAAATCTCAAAATAAGAAGAAAGGGAAGGGTAAGAATATAGAGGATAAAACTAATAATCAACAATCGGATAAACTAAAAAATCAACCTGCTGATGATAAATAAAAGTGAAAACCCCATTATCCTTGTCTTGTTTGTGGTGAGGACCATTACACAAAATATTGTCCAAGACGTGCATAAGTTACTTGATTCCTCCAAGGAGACATGACTCCCCCTAAGCCTGTCGTTTTGTCACAATGTTTTCCTTCTCAACAGTAGGCCGAACTAGTTATTCATGACCAAAATCATCCCTCCACCAATTCATAGGTGCTTATGTGCACTACTTCCAAGAAAGATGATGTTGCAGTCACTACTCGAATCAAATATTATTCTCCTTCTAAAGAGAAGGTTGGTGATCAAACTCCTCCATCGGCTTTGCCTCTCAATGGTCCTATTCATCTTGAACAACCTAATATTGATAAAATCATTTGTCTACCTCCTAAGGGCATCATTCATAAGTTTTGATTTAACCCACATGCACGTGAAACTCAAAAATACAATATTGTAGAAGATCTTGCACGGGCACCATCTGCAATGTCGTCTCTCAAATTCCTTCAATGTTTTCCTACTAAATGAAAGGCACTATTAAATTCTATTGGTGGAATCGATCCTACTGATATGGATTTGATAATATTTTACTTGGAGGATCACATCCCAAGACTCCCTCATCAATTGGATTTTCAAATACAATTAATTGTGGAAACAAAGAATATTTGTTGAACAAGTGTTGATGAAGGGGATTTGACTTGCGTAATTTTTGTGACATGTTGGAAAGCCATTGGATCTTCTTCTCTTACTGAGTCACATAACACATTAAAATCTTTTAATGGTACCGGGTATAAACCTTTTGGTGTTCTTCCTGCATTATCTATTGCGTTAGAAGGAAAATTGTTTATTATTGAGGTTGAAGTGTTCGATGCACCTCTTGATTACAACCTCTTACTTGGCCATAGTTGGATTGATGCTATGCAATCAGTTGTTTCTATTATTTTCCATGTGATACATTTGACTCACCAAGGTAAAGTTGTTAAAGTAGATCAACTCACTTTTTTTATTTTTTATTCGCACATTAGTAATGTTCCATTCATAGATAAAACACCTCTTGGTTATGGGAATGGCGGTGTGGGTATTTAATCCGGAATATATTTACAGAAATAAAAGAATACAGATTATTATCAAAATATGCTTAACAAAAAATAAAATATATACAGTAAAATTGATTTCTATTCAATAAGGAAATAAGTTGAAACTGTAAAATGCAGCGGAAACAAGCTTGCTAGAATGGTGGTGGTTTATCTCTGAGAAGAGATGTGACAACTGTGCTCATTCAATATAATATCATTACAATGAGGATATGGAGGCCCTTTTACAATAAAAGGGAATGTTGAAAACCTTAGACATCCAAAAAATCTAACCCCAAGACATGAAGTGCCAAAAGTCATCTGGTCCCTGTTTGGGTAAGTTAGTACATCAACTTCCTAGGGTCGTAACTTTTCCATACGATCTTCATTTTAGGCACACAATAGGTTGTTGGAAATTTCTATCTGAGGAACACAAATATTTCTTCTATCTATCAAATGTTATTTTTACTATGGTGAGCCCTAAAAAACGTTGTTTAGTGCCTCAAAACGACCCCGCAAGTCAGGGACCCGAAAACTAGGGAAACAATTGCCAAAATGAGCCAATTGGAATAGGTGGGAGGCCACCGAAATACATATGGATCAATACTCCCCCCTGATGAATAAGTGGTCTCTATTTCATTGATTTCCCCCATCGTATGAGGAAATTTATGTTGAACTTGGCCCTGGGTGAGCCACTTGCCTTGGTGCAGGAGATGCCCTACTTTGACAACTCAATAAAGATGGATCCTTTGCTGACAAGTGCCTGTTGGGTATGTGTTATAATATTTGCATGAGTAGTAGTGTCTTTTCATTGCACTGGGTGCATAGGGGGGTTTGAGGGGGGGTGGAGTGGGTTCGGGGGCAACACCCCCGAAATTATTTTTCTTCCTCAGCAAACATGTCACATATTTAGGTGGTTTTTCGGCACATGCTTTTTTGCCGATGGTTTTCTATTTTCGGTTAAGGAATTAGGGTTGTTGACTAATCTAGGTCATTGGGTTAGGGTTTTGGATGTCTTTGGCTCCTATATGTATATTGTATTGTAATCAATGTATCATGATGAATGAATATAGAATATGATGGTTTTCCTGATTTAGGTTTGCATGGGAAAAATCTCTGTGTAATGTTTGTGTTTTCCATTGTATATTTTCTGTTCTTTTACTAAAAATATATTTGGAGTAAGTACTGTACAACGTTAAAATCTACATTAGAAGGGCACTACAAATGTGTCACATATTTGAGTGTTTTTTTGGCACATGGTTTTTTTCTCATGGTTTTTTATTTCCGGTTAAGGAATTAGGATTGTTGACTAATCCAGGTCATTGGGTTATGGATTTGGATGTCGTTGGATCCTATATGTATATTGTATTGTAAACAATGTATCATGATGAATGAATATAGAATATGTTGGTTTTCCTAGTTTGGGTTTCCAAGGGAAAAATCTCTGTGTAATGTTTGTATTTGCCATTGTATATTTTTTGTTCTTTTATTGAAAATATGTTTGTAGTAAATATTGTAGAAGGTTAAAATCTACATTTGGTATCAGAGATTTTTTGGCTTCAGGGGGACACCTTTGTGGTCAAGGGTTTGGCTTGGGACTGTGATAAGCCTTGTTACAGTGGGAGATCTATGGTATTGATTTTTTAGGTGAAACGAAATGGCAAGAAATTTTAAAATGGATATTGAGAAGTTTAATGTGCAAAATTATGAGTCGTGGAAGCTCCATATGGAAGATTTGTTGGTGGACAGAGATTAGTGGATCATGGTAGATCCATGTACTGCACCTATAGGAACTACAATAGATGACTGGAAAAAGTTGGATCAGAAGGCAAATAGCACAATTCGATTGTGTCTCTCAGATTCAGTATTACTGAATGTGTCAGAGGAAGCTACAACCAAGGATTTATGGGATAAGTTGGGGAATTTGTATGAGTCTAAGTCGCTAGTGAATAAACTATTCCCAAGAAAGAATTTGTATAACCAGAGGATGAGATATGGAGACTCGGTGGTAGAACATTTGAATGCCTTCAATACTGTGGTAAGTCAGTTAGTATCTGTTGAGATTAAATTTGAGATGAAGATAAATGAATCAGTTTACTATTTTATTTACCAGACTCGTGGGATAGTACAGTTTTGGCCATAGGTAGTGATACAACTTCCTTGAATTTTGATGAAGTGGTCTCATCTTTGTTGTCGAAGGAGATGAGACAAAATAATATGGAAGGACAAAGCACATACACATTATTTGCAAGAGGATGTTCCCAGGAAAGAAATAGATCTAAGTTCTCAAGTGGGAGATCTAAGTCTAAGGGTAGATCTAAATTTCTCAGAATGTTTGTAAAGGTATGTTGGGGATGTGGAAAAGGAGGGCACTACAAGAAGCAGTGTAGATCCAAATTTGAGAAAAAGAAGGGATCTGAAGAATCTCCTTCTACAGAAGAAAAGACCTCCAAGGAATAAGGAGGGGATGTGTACTTGGATTCTTCAAGAACACATTCATATCATGAGGCATGGTTGGTTGACTCTAGTGCATCCTTTCATATGACTCCCCACATGGAGTGGTTCTGAAAATATGAAAGGTATGATGGAGGTAATGTTTTCTTAGGTGATCATTCGATAAACATAATCATAGGATGAGGAAAAGTCAAGTTGAGGCTCATAGATGGAAGGTTTATAACACTGCCTAGTGTTCTTCACATCCCATGTTTGGCCAAAAATTTGATTTATGTAAGAAAAATGGATGATGTAGGGGTAAAAACAATATTTCAAAAGGAAACCTGTAGGATGGTTCGAGGAGAAATCATGTTGCTGAAGGGAGTTCGGTTTGGAACTCTATATAAGATGCAAGGAAGCACTATTAGTGATGGGTGTAATAGTTCCATTGTTCCTGATATTGGAGTTGAAGAAGAAAAAACTCCTAGAGTCTCTAGAGAAAAGGTTATGTTGTGGTATCAAATGCTGGGGCATATAGGAGAAAAGGGTCTTCAACTACTACACGGTAAAGTTATGGATAAAGGTATGTATAAATTCTCTATGGATTTTGATTTCTGTGAACATTGTCTATATGGGAAGCAAAATCGAGTAAGATTCCCCTCTAGTGCAACAATGGCAGAAGGAATTTTACAGCTAGTTCACAGTGATGTTTTTGGACCTATGTCAGTCCCATCATTGGGAAAATATGTGTACTATGTCTCATTTATAAATGAATTCGTGAGGAATACTTGGATATATTTATTCAGGAAGAAATCTGAAGTCTTTGACAAGTTTAAAGAGTTTAAGGATCTTGTTGAGAATCAAACAGAGAAAATATTTAAGGTGTTAAGGACAGATAATGGCGGAGGATTATGCGGGAATGAATTTGAAGAATTGTGTAAGAAGTCTGGTATAGAAAGGAAGAAGACTACTCCATACACACCTCAACATAATGGAGTTGAAGAAAAAATGAACAAGAAGTTGATGGAAAAAGCAAGGTGCATGTTGAGTGGTGTCGTGTTAGGGAAAGAATTCTCGGCAAAGGCAGTGGGTACTACATGTTACATGATCAACATATCACCCTCATTAGCATTGGATGACAAGACTCCAAAAGAGGTATGGATTGGTAAGGAACCTTCTCTCACACATCTCAAGGTATTTGGCTATGATGCTTATGTTCATGTTCCAAAGGAAAACATGAGTAAGCTAGATAAGAAGGTTGAAAAATGTATCTTTATTGGATATAAAGATGATCTCAAATGTTATAAGATTTGGAACCCAAAAACTAAGAAGGTAGTGTATAGCCGAGATGTGGTATTTAGATAAATGAAAGATGTTGTTAAAAAGGATGTCCTACCAAGTAAGGAAGAACCTCAAAAAATAGAGTTTGATTTAAAGGATGATGAATTAGACTCTACAGAAGAACAAGAATCAGAAGAAGAAGATTCTCATACTCTAGTATTGAGGGGATCAATTCGAGAAAGAAGGCTACCGGAAAGGTATACTCCATCTGATTTCCGTTCAAATTTTTATTTATCTATTACTGATGATGATCCTAGAAATGTCAGGGAGGCAGTGGATTCAGAGGATGGAAATCTCTGGAAAAGGGCCATCGACAAAGAAATGGCATCTTTGGTTAAGAATGAGGCTTGGTATCTAGTGGAGTTGTTGATTGGAAGAAAACACATTGGAAACAAATGGGTATTTGAAAAGAAGCTGACTGCATAAGGAAAAGTGGAGAAATACAAAGCTCAATTAGTAGCAAAGGGTTAATCCTAGGTTGAGGGAATTGATTTTGGTGAGATTTTTTCTCTTGTTTCCAAGTTAACCTCTATAAGTTTTTTGTTATCTATTGCTGCTGCATTTGATTTTGAAGTAGAAAAGATGGATGTGAAGACAAAATTTCTACATGGGGATATAGAAGAAGAAATCTATATGAAGCAACCATAAGGTTATGTTGTGAAGGGAAAGAAGGAGCGGGTATGCAAGATGAAAAATTCCATGTATGGTTTAAAACAATCACCAAGGATGTGGTATCAAAAATTTGATACTTATATGATGGGACTTGGCTTTACAAGAATCAAAGAGGATCATTGTGTGCATTTTAAATTAATTGGTGATCATTTGATTTATTTGGTCTTGTATGTGGATGGCATGTTGTTGATAGGAAACAACAAGGATATTATCCAAGATGTGAAAACTCAGTTGTCCTCTAAATTTGACATGAAGGATATTGGTGCTTCAAATTTCATTTTGGACATGGAAATTAAAAGAGATTGGAAAAAGAGGAAACTCTAGTTAAGTTAGAGAAAATATGTCGAGACAATATTGCATAGATTTAATATGCAAGAATGTAAACTGATCAAGGTTCCTATTCCTATTGGGGTAAATTTATCTGCAGATCGGTGTCCCAAGACACAGGAAGAGGAGAAGGACATGTCTTATGTTCCATATGTGAATGCAGTTGGTAGTTTGATGTATGCAATGGTATGTACTAGACCGGACATTGCACATGCAGTGGGAGTTTTGAGCAGGTATATGTCAAAACCAGGGAAGGAGGATTGGACAATAGTAAAAAGGGTTTTCAAGTATTCGTATGGCATTGCTAGCTATGGATTGTGCTACGAAGGAAGACCATGATTGGAAATATTGGTGGATATACATGGATTTGTGGATGCATACTGGGTTGGAGATATAGATTAGATGAGATCTACAAGTGGGTATGTGTTTAACCTATTTGTAGGATCAATAATTTGGATGAGCAAAAGACAGGCTGTAGTGGCACTTTCAACTACAGAATATGAATACATGGCAACCACTCATGCAAGTAAGGAATTAGTATGGTTACAAATATTTTCTTCACGTATTGGGTTGGTACAACAAGTTGTAAGGATATATTGTGACAGTCAGAGTGCAATTTTTCTGGCGAATAACCCGACTTATCATTCAAAGACAAAGCATATTGATATTAAATATCACTTTGT
Source organism: Picea sitchensis (assembly GCA_010110895.2). Taxonomy (NCBI): domain Eukaryota; kingdom Viridiplantae; phylum Streptophyta; class Pinopsida; order Pinales; family Pinaceae; genus Picea; species Picea sitchensis. The sequence continues at coordinate 42,621 of SNQJ01S0081547.1, forward strand.
GGGAGACATGATTGAAGAAAAAAAAGTATTGTTGATGAAGGTGGACACTTTGAAGAATGTTGCAGATTCATTAACAAAATCTGTGAGCACTGAGAAGTTCTCTTTGTGTAGAGGATCCATGGGCATTGCTTCCCTGGATTGTTGACTATGTAACCCTATAACCCTCTGTATGCAAAGAAAACAACTAGTGGGATAATTTTGGGGGTGTAGGGGGGTTAAAGGGGGCCTCTAGGCCCCCCCTTGGGGGTTTTGGGGTAGCGCCCCTGAAAAAAATTGTTTTCCTTGAGAAACGTGTCACATATTTAGGTGGTTTTTTGACACATGGTTTTTCGCTGATGGTTTTCTATTTTTGGTTAAGGAATTAGGGTTGTTGACTAATCCAGGTCATTGGGTGAGGGTTTTGTATGTTTCTCTCTCCTATATGTATATTGTATTGTAAACAATGTATCATGATGAATTAATATAGAATATGTTGGTTTTCCCGGTTTGGGTTTCCAGGGGGGAAATCTCTATGTAATGTTTGTATTTTCCATTATATATTTTCTGTTCTTTTACTTAAAATATGATTGTAGTAAATATTGTACAAGTTTAATGATCTAGGTGGATATCGATCGCCACCCACCTTTTCCATCTGGCTCAAAACAACTTTTTGGAAATTTTGGTAATTTAATATTTTTAGCAATTTTTCGGGTCCTAAAATTCTGGAGTCGTTTTGAGGCCCTAAATGATATTTTTTTGGGTATCTTCAGATTGGCAATTTTCATCATGAAAATTTCATCAATAGTTTTATACCTCAGACAGATATTTCGAACGGGCTATCGTACACCTAAAATAGAGATCGTATGCAAAAGTTATGACCTCGAGTAGTTGATGTATTGACTTACCTAAACGGGGCCCACATGAATTTTGGCGCTTCATCTCCTAGGGTTAGGTTTTTGGATGTCTAGGGTTTTTGACATTCCTGTTTATTGTAAAAAGGCATTCAAAGCCTCATTGTAACTATATTCTTGCAAATGTGAGTAGCTTTCACATCTCTTCTCAGAGATAAGCTTCCACCATTCTATCGAGTCTCTCACTCTATATTTTTACAGTCTCTGTACATTTCTTTCATTTATAGAAATCTTGTATTATTGTATCTCTGTGTTTATGGTTTCATCTTTGATACATTTATGTTATATTATTGGATATCCGCGATATCTCTGTGCATTTCTTTATTACATCTCCGCTCTCATTTTGTGCCAAAAATAATCCGGATAAGTTAAAATCTATAATGCCCTTGATATGTTTGTCCACAATTTAATCACTGGATGCATGTTGTATGCAGTTGGGGTTGAGGTCTGTTGGTGCTAGTTGTTTTGCTATCTTTGAGGCATCCAATGATGGTGGTAAATACGATTGAAGGATATCCACATTGAACACTGGGTGCAATCTAAGGAAAGGAGGAATGTTGAGCTCAAAAGCATTATCACCCACAACCTTGGTGATGGTGTATGACCCATAATGGAGTGGGAGAATATTTTGATGGGGTCCTATAAGGCACTCTTTTTTCAAGTGCAACCAAACTTTTTCGCCCACCTGAAACTTATGTGGCAACTGGTGTTGATCATGGCACTACTTGTACTTGTCATTGGACTTCTGTAGGATATCTTGAACCTGTTGGAAGATGTGTTGGATCTGCTCAATGAACCATGTGGCTTTGTTAACTTTAGTTGGAGGAGGAGATGAGTCAGTCAAGGTTACCGCAAGGGGTAGTGCAACATCTATGGGACCCAATGGCTGGAATCCCAAACCCACCTGAAAGGGGTTGTGGTCGATTGAGATATGTAAGGCTCGGTTGTAGCTATGTTGAACATAGGGGAGACTCTCATCCCATGTGTGAGGGTGCTTGGAATTATACATGTGCAGGATATGCATGATCATTCAATTTATGACATCAGTTTTTCCATCTGTATGGGGGTGGAAGGCCATGGTTTGGTGATTTTGGTGTCCAACAGTGACCAAAGGCTTGACCATAATGTGCTGAGAAATTGACTGTCCCGATCTTATACAATTGTTTATGGGATTCTACAATGTACCCAAACTCGTTCAAAGTAGATATTGTTAGTGGCCTCTGTTGTGATGCTCTTCTTGCAAGAGGCCATAATATCCATCTTAGAAAAGCGATCCACAACCATAAAAACATAGTCATTTCCCCACTTGGTGGACGGGAGGCCCAACATGTAGTCCATTGAGATGGATTCCCATGGCTTGTCAGGAGTAGGAAGAGGGGTGTACATGCCCTGTTTATTAGTGGTCAGTTTGGCAACCATGCAGGAAGTACAATACCTAATATACTTGCTAGACTCTTGTTGTAGTTTCAACCAGTAGAAATGTTTCTACAACATTTCCACTATCTTTTTGATGCTGAAGTGTCCTGCCACCCAACTATAGTGCGTTTCCCAGATAAGCTTTGCTCTCTCGCTTGATGGAAAATAGATATGGCCCAAATGGCACAACAACCCAACCTGAAGATGGAAATTAGTGACAACTGCATTTGCGACCAACATTTGGTAGGTGGTGGAGAAGTTTGGGTTTGTCTCATAGAGTTGGGGCCATCTAGAGGTCTCATGGCCATAAGAATCTAGCACTGTGGTGAGTTTCATGACTGGTAGTCTGTTGAGGCAATCAACAACATGGTTGGTGCTTCTCATTTTATACTTGATGTTGAGGAGGAATTGTTATAAGTAAGTGGACCACTTCTGATGGAGGTCATTCTACAATTTTCCTTGTGTTTGCATGAACTGTAGTGGTTTATAATCAGTGTGGATTATTGTCTCCTACCCAAGAATGTGATGTCTCTACTAGCAATAGGCTTGCATAATGGAGTACATTTCTTTGTCGTAAGTAGGGTACTTACGAAAAACATCTGATAGTGTCTCCTTATGATAGGCCATGGGGTGGCCATGCTTAGTGAGAATGGAACCCAAAACATAGTCTGAAGCATCTGTCTCGATCTCAAAGGGTTTTTGCAGGTCCGATAGTGAAAGTATTGGGGCTAAGCACAAGTGTTTCTTCAAATCATCGAAATCTTGTTGTTGGGACCGACCCCACACAAATTTCTCCTTACCATCACCCCTCGTTACTTGGATGAGGGCCCATGCAATATGGGAGAATCCCAACACGAACCTGCAATAGAAATTGGCAAGGCCTAATAAGCTTCGATGCTTAGTGAGTGTGGTTGGGGTTGGCTAGTCACAAATAACTTGGATTTTGGCTGGATCCACATGTATTCCATGTTGATCAATGATGTAACCTAGGTAATGCACCTTGTCCATGCCGAAGGAGCATTTTTCCAAGTTGGCATAGAGTTGGTGTTGTCGCAGGGTGTGCAGAACCTGCTGAATATGCTACAATTGTTATTCCCAAGTCTTGTTGTAAATGAGGATGTCATCCAGATACACCACTACAAAAATTTTAGTGAATAGTCACAGGATATAGTATATCATCCTCATGAAAGTGGTTGGAGCATTTCTCAAACCAAAGGGCATGACCAAACATTCAAAAATACCTTCCTTTGACTTGAAGGTAGTCTTCCATAAATCTATATGTTCTATCAAGACCTGCTGGTAGCCAAACTTCAGATCAATCTTACTGAAATTTTTGGCCCCCATGAGCTGATCAAGGAGGTCATCAATTCGGGGAATCGGGTACCCGTTTCTGACTATGATTTCATTCAGGGCTTAGTAATCAATGTAGAGTTTCTAGGTTCCATATTTCTTCTGTACTAACATGATTGGGCTACCGCAAGGTAATGAGTTGGAATGAATGTGCCCCTTGCGGAGAAGATCTTGGATTTACTGCTTGATCTCCTCATTCTCTAATAGATAACGGTGGTATACTGGACCATTGGGAAGTGGTGCATTGGTGGTCAGATCAATAGGGTGCTTGACGTGAAAGTGCAGAGGTACCCCGATAGGTGAGGAGAAGATATCTAAGTATTCTTCCATAACCTTATCCACTTGCTTCTGTTATGTGGAGAGGTAGGCCACAGAGACCTTGGATGTGGCTGTGATCTTTCTCTCATTCTGAGAGTGAATAACATAGAATACAACCTTCCCTATCTGAGAGATGACCTTTCTGCATTGCTTGCATAGATCAAGGAAATAACATTGGGTAGGACTGCCTCGGGTATCCTTTACAATTTCTTGTTCAAAGTAATAATAACACTATGAGTCCTAGACTCATATACAACATGACGTTTCCATAAATATGGTTGGCCCAAAAGAACATTACAAACTTTGAGAGGGAAAACATCACACAATACCTCGTCTTTTAAGGGCTTGATTTCATATGACATGATATATCGTTGGCTAACGCGGATGTTGCATCATTGGTGGATCCATCCTATGGTGTAGGGTTGTGGGAACGACGTTGTCGATGGGGAAATTTGCTTGGCAACCTCTATTGAGATGAGGTTCTTCTGGCTACCTATATCAACTATGAAGTGCAGTGGGGTACCCTTCACCCACATCTGTGAATGAAAAAGGTGCTCACCTTCCTATGGCTCATCTAGTTCATCGGGATGAAGCTTGGTGGTAGCAACATTAGCCCTGGGTTCTGCGTCTATGATTCATATCCCCCTTTCTAGTTTTAATTGAGAGTCAAAACCTGCATCTGATTGATAGGCTTTCACCTCATCCACCAGTGACTTCTTCGAGCAACAATCAACAGTTTTATGCTAGGGACTCTTATGGAAGTTGCACCATTTCTCGGTATCTTTCTTTGTTTTTATGATGTCTTTCTTTGTTTGCAGCCTGGACTGGTTTTCCTGAGGTTGTCCATATTTTCTCTGTCCTTTGTTCTATGGGTTAGGGTCGCCCTTTCTTATCTTTTAGTGTGATGGGTTCCCAAGCCCAAATTTCCGCGTCTTTTGTTTGAGCTTATGCTCAATTTTGACAACATATCAGTAGGCCGCACCCAAGGATGAGATGTCCAGAAACTCCATTTTGGCCTATATGTATCTATGCATACTGCCGCGATACTTTAGCACCAGACATTGCTCAAAATATTTGATACCCAACTTGGTGTGCAAGTTATGGAAGATATTTGTGAACTCGGGCACCGATTGGTCTCTTTCCTACCACGGCGTGGTCCATTTTCTGTGCAGGTTGTCATAACTTCCACCAAGGTAGTATTGTTTCTTAATAACATCCCTGAAGGACTCCCAAGTGATAATGACTATAAATAATTAGGGTTTCTCTATTTCCTTTTTATCACAGAAATTTTCCCACCAATATTTGACATGGGGGATGACTTTGAGGAGTGCAAAAGTAATATTTTCTCTATTCAAGAAGTTATGGACAGAGAAATTCCCTTCTAGAAGATTCAACCATTTTTCTACTACATATGCATCTATATGAACTTCAAATATATGAATATTGAGGTTTATTTGTACCTTGAAGGGGTGTCACCTCCTTTTGAGAAAGACGTGTCACATGTTGGTAGTTGTCAAAGGATTTGTGCAAAACTGTCCATCATCTTGTTCCTCTGTTGCATGAGGGCTTCATAGAGAAACATTTTGAAGGGATCTCATGTCCCGTCATATTTCTTTTATTCTTCCATGAAAGGTCATTTGGGTGTGCAAGAGATTTTTTCCTCAAGAGAACCAAGCTCGAGACCCAATTATTTGTACCCTGACCTCGTTGGTGACATGCATTAAGAATGACAAGGAGAAAACCGCTATGATACCACTAATCTAGAATATATTTTCATAACAAAATGAATAGAGATTATTATCAAAATATGATTAACACAGAAAAATAGATATACAATAAAATTGTTTTCTATTCAGTAAGGAAATAAGTTGAAACTGTAAAATGCAGTGGAAACAAACTTGTTAGAATGGAGGCGGCTTATCTCTGAGAAGAGATTTGATGGCTATGCTCATTCACTAGAAGATAATTACAATGAGGCTCTGAAGGCCTTTTTACAATAAACAGGAATGTCAAAAACCCTAGACATCCAAAAAACCTAACCCTAGGAGATGAAGCGCCAAATGTCATGTGGGTCCCATTTGGGTAAGTTAGTACATCAACTTACCTAGGTTGTAACTTTTGCATACGATCTTTGTTTTAGTCACATGATATCCCATTGGAAAGGTCTATCCGAGGACTATGCATTTTTCTGTTATTTATTAAAATTCATTCTAGCTATGGTGAGCTCTAGAAAACACTATTTACGGCCTCAAAACACCCCCGCAAGTCAGGGACCTGAAAATTAGGGAAAAAACTGCCAAACTGGAAAACTGCCAAAATGAGCTAGCTAGAATAGGTGGGAGGCCATTGACATCCATTTGGATAAGTATTTTGAAATATTCATCATTAATTGGAACTTTCCCCATTCCACCACCCGATGTTACTCCTCTTGTCGCTTCTATTAACATGATTTTGACCAATGTTGGTGAAATTATTGAGTCATATGAACCTTGGATAGTACCTACCATGGAAAAATGTCATCGTTATGGAGACCAAATGCCACTAAGTCCAGTTGAAGTGTCTTATCATGTTATTGAATCAACATCTCCTTCTTCTCACTCCCTTTGATACGTCTCTTTATTCATTTCACACAATATTTCACACTAATGAAACAATCATAGCCATTATGTCTGTGGAAGACACACCATGGGATGATGGACATCATTGTTCTATCCTCTTCCATGAACTTGAGACTATTGAGAGTTACCAATTGATTTTGAATCCGTCCACCTTTAGTAATCTCCCTCCAGTTTCCAAACCAACACGTGATGTTTTGTATGAAGGAAACTTGAGAAATATTTCACGAACCATCCCTCTGGATATTTCGATTAAGCCTGGAATTGTGGAAAATGTTCACATAGGTGCCTTATGTTCTCCCGATGAGATTCAAACGTACAAGGCCCTTTTCCAAGAATTTTGTGATGTGTTTTCTTGGAGTTACGAGGAAATTCGTGGAATTGAACCAGATATCATTGTACATGAAATTAAGAAATACCTTGACACTAATCTCGTTCAACAATGACTTTGCCCAGTTCATCCATGAAAAAACAGCTACGATCAAACTTGAAGTTGAGAAAATTCTTAAAGTTGGTTTTGTCTACACTATAACATTGACTGATTGGGTGTCCAATCTTGTTCTAGTCACAAAGAAACAAGGAATGATCTATGTGTGTGTTTATTATAAGGATATTAATAAGGCTTTCCCTAAAGATAATTATCAAACCCCTTTCGTCGACTAGATCGTCGATGATTGTTCCAGAAAAAAAATCTTCTCTATGATGGACGAATTTTATGGCTATAATCAGATAAATATTTTACCAGTGGATCATCACAAAACCACCTTTATTTTTCCTTGGGGTACCTTTGTGTACCATAAACACCCTTTATTTCTCAAGAATGTTGGTGAAACATTTCAAATAGATACTTCTTATGCATTTCACGATATCAAGAATATTGTACAACCATATCTTGATGATTTATCGACACATTCCATGCGTCCTCAAGATTATTCGACGTGGTTACGAGCTATTTTCCTTTGGTGTTGGTATTATTGTATACAATTGAATCTGCATAAATGTGTTTTTTGTGTGGAAAATGGACTAATTATAGGCTTTATTGTGTCTCTCCATGGGATCAGAGTGGATCCGTTGAAGGTTGAATCGATCATCAATTTTCCTCCTCCTTCTACCTTACGCCAATTCCAAAGTTTGTAAGGGAAGGAAAACTTTGTACGACGATTCATTCGTAACTATGTTGAACTGACGAAAGGTTTAACTTGACTTCTTAATAAGGGTCATGATTTTGTGTGGGATGACACTGCTAATAAACCATTTGACTCTTTAAAACTCACATTAACCTGCACACCACTATTATATCCCCCAGATTACAGTTGAGATTACTTTCTATATTTGGCTTCTTCAGATCACACCATCTCCATGGTTCTGGTCCAAGAGGATGATTCACAAGATGACCATGTCATTCACTATTTAATTCGAAGTATTACGCCCGCCAGAATCAAATAAATGGATGTAGATAAATTGGCCTTGGCAGCTGTTCAAGATGTCTAACTTTTTCGTCACTATATTTTATTGCATAAAACCACAATTATTTTTTATTGCAACCCTATGAAACATATTATTACACAAAAATTGATAGGGGGAAAACACTCCAAATGGATTGTGATTCTCCAGTTGTTTTATTTGGAGTTTGAGAAAGAGAAGTCAAAGAAATCTTTGGTATTTGTTGAGTTGATATGTGACCTTCCCTCCACTGATACAAAAAATGTGGTAGAATATTATTTTACTGATGAATCTCTCTTTCTGATCAGTTCATATGATATATGGTATGAATACATCATCATTTATATTTAAACCCAAAATTTTTTACCCGATGTATCTCATGTACATCGTTGTCATATTAGGTATCAAGCACGTCAATATATTATTCTTGGTGATACCATTTACTGTCATGGTATTGACTCTGTGTTTCAATGATGTCTGACATATGATGAAGTTGAGAAAGAACTAAATGACTGTCATTATGGAGCATGTGGTGGTCATATGTATGGGTATGCCACTGCCCAAAATATCCTATGAGCTAGTTACTTCCGGCCTTCGCTTTTTTCAAGGATTTCATTCTTGCAGTTTGTAAATGCCATGGTTGTCAAACCTATAATAATGTAACATCCCGCTCTGGCACACTGAGAAAACTTATTATTTGAGGACACTTGCTTGCAAGTGATCTGGACTTTTCTGATGTTAAAACAATTATACTTGATTATGATGCATTATGATAGACGACATGATGTTTTACTATTTGATGTAGACAGGTGCTATTGACTCAATTGTGTTGAGTGTGTAGGGTTTTGGACCTTGAGGATGCAGAGGCATCGGTGGAACCCCTTGGAATCCGGATTGAGTCAGGGAGTGTGCTATTTGGGTTGATTTATTTACTGTGATATTTCATTGATTTGATGATTTGAGTTGACATGTTCTGACACGATTTTCGATGATGCAGACTGACGATAGCTTGCCGAATAGACTCACATATGGAGTAAAGGGGCCACAGATGATTTCCAAAGAGGTTGAGGGAGAGGGGTGGACAACATCCCTGCCACTGCCTACTAGCACTCCCGCCATGGCTCGAACTATAGGTTAATGATTACCTAGTTCGAGAGGATCCACGATGCCGTGAGGGAAGACTGCTACAGTCGCTCACGATGATTCTAAGGGGCGTGAAATAAGGCAGGGGCCTTATTCCTTAGAGCCCTTAGTCTCCCACAAGTTCACCTGGTGGAGTGT
>SNQJ01S0081547.1:67638-78456 GCA_010110895.2 Picea sitchensis
AAGAGAATATAGGCAGCATAACAATACAAATGAATTCCTTAGAAATATAGTGCACCCATGGCCTCCTTTTATAGCATAGCTTTGAGGCATTATTTAACCATTCTTTAGTGTGAACAAGGGGCCCTTTAGGGCACCCTTGGGTTTTTGACCAACCCCCCAGTCGGATTCAACCGATATTTGGGTGTCAAATCGACTTGGAAGCTGAACCAGAAGTGGGTGGAAGGCTAAGAAATATCATAAATGCGTCGTTTTGACGGGTGCGCGGTTTTTTGCATCCACAGTCATGCATCATGCACATGTTCATTTTTCTTTCATTTCTGGATGGCGCATGTGCACGCGTTTCCTGTGTAGTCTTAGCGCATGTTGATTTTATAACTGATTGTAAAGTTTTGGACCTTTTGAAAACACATTTTTGGTCCATGAGTGAACTAATGGGTGTTTTAAATATGTTGGATTCCTGTAACCATTTGCAGACGAAATTCCAGTGATAACATATGCCCCCTGATGTGTGAGGTTAGGAGCATATGTATAGCCAAAATAAATCAATGTTTCTTCTACTGAAAGTACCTTTGTAAGAAAGAGAATTTTGAGGAGTTTCAAGAGAGATCCATTGGAGGGAGAGGGGAACCTGTAGGACCAAAACCTTTCGCAAGGTGTGAGAAACAAAACTGTATACAAACAAGGTGGGCATGCCCCATGCACATGTCATGTAACTCAAAAAATGGGTAATATAGTAACTGGATCTGTGTGTTGGTGTAGATATCTGCAACGCCCTCGGGGGCAGTTTGTTAAAGGTAGAGGACAATTATGATGGTGAAAAAACTCTAAAAAGAGGTGATGACACCTAAAGAAGTGTTAATGAGACACAGACATTGATAGCCTATCAAATTTCATAGGTCTTCGAAAAATATAAAAAACAAATGGAATAGTCACAAAGTAAGACCTGCTGCAACATGATAAAGGGTTAAAGTCGAATGTCATGGTGGTGAATGACAATAGAGAGAAATGATGGTTCTCACTGTGCCATCCGAGACTCTTCATTGTGAAGGTAATGAGAGCCAAGATACTATCGCCCCTCTCGAAACTATGTTGATGTCGACAGAAAGGGAGACACGGCCCCAAGAAGCAAAGGGCTTTAGGAAATCCACTGGATAAGATCAAGAACTGATGAGGAACATGGATGAAGTCAAGAAGTGGTGAGAAGCAATTGTGAAACTAAATATAGCATCAGGGGGATGACTAGACATAGGTGGGATTGTGCCAGAGGTGTGACAAAGTGAACAAACTCAGAGATTGGAGGTACATGGACTGGGGGATTCTCGGGTTTATGGATGATGTCAACAAAAGTGGAAGGTAATGAATGCACCAACCAAGGGCAACATGGGTTTATTCTGTCGAAAAAAAGGAAGGTCACCAAAGGTGACAACAAAAAATCTATGTAAAGGCTGGAAACAAAGAATTTTTACAATTACCAAATAAATAAAGAATTATTGGGGATTATCGTACAGATACAGAAACGAGTGCCCCGGTGTAATATGGCTTGGACTGTGAGGACGCAAGTTGCATGGAAAATAGGTGAAGGGTGGGGGGCCCATAGGTGGGTTTCTGTATTAGGAAAAATGAATGGAGGAAAATCCACAGATGGGAAAACTGACGATGGAGGAGATGGAGGGCTAATTGATACTGTGGAGGTGCAGTCAAAATACGAATCGTGATGAGATTACTCAATATTCCACTATGGGGAAGTTAGCAAAATGAGGGGAAGGTGCATGCGGCTAATTTTCGGGAATGCAAAGACTATGAGGACTCCTATCCCTAAGGGGTGAAAGCAACATGAGTGTCAAAGTGTCAAAGGGGACTATAAATGGGACAACTCATGTGGGGAAGAGTTATACCAGGTGACAGTACTAAAATGCAGTGGAGGTGTGAGTACTGTAGAGCTGGATGAGGGGACCTTAGAGGAAAAGAGAAGAGGGTGTGACTGGGAGATGCAATTGATATCCAGAGGGAATGATTAAATTCCAGTAGAAATATTATACCTGAAAGGGCCATGTTGATTTGTGCTACCCAAGTACCTGCACACATGAAAACCAAATACCCAATGTAAACAATATTTGAAGATAAAGAACATATAATGGTTATTTGATAATTTTGAACATGAGCATGCGTACCTGGGCGTGATGTGAGAAAAATTCTCCCTGGGGGTCAGGGAAAGATGGCAGCGTGAGGAGTGTGACTGTGTAGGTGGCGGGATCCTGGTCCTATGGCTGAAGATGGATCAAAAAATGGATGCTCAGAGCTCTCGGAAATGATATTGGAAGTTTTGGAAAAGGGACTATATAGAGTTGTAGGGCCCACATTGACACCTCATTTGTACCTATGGCCAGAGTGATTGGACGAGAGTTTTGAGGAGAGATTTGGAGATTTTGGGAGATCAAGCCAGTTGATTCAGGATCCATGAGTGTCAGGTTAGTGGTCGAATCCTCTTGCATAGTAGTTAGGATTACTTGTTTGGGCAGGGGCTGTTCGGATGGCCATATAGGGGGTTTTGTGAGTGTGGGTTCCCTAGTGCGTAGGCGATCGAAATATTCACGCACACAAGTTCATGAATGTAATGGGGATAGTTGTGCATGGGGGTGCTCGAATGGAAAAAATAGGCACACATGTAATTTGTGCCTGTTCAAAGCATAGCAGTGCATGCATGCACGATTATGTTCCTGACAATTATGCATGTGTGCGCAACTGTGTAGTGAATAGGTGTGTTATGATGCACGTCTGTAAGTGTGATAGGGGCACAGGTGTGCACTCCTGTATGGCCAACATTCATGCATGAGTGCACAACTGTGGGATGAACAAGTGCACATAGGTGTGCGCCTGTGGGAAAAAATGTTGTGCCTTTGAGGCAAACCAGATGGGTGCATAAACTTATCTTTTTTGGAAATTTTGATATTTTTATGGGTTGTGATGGCTGGTCAAGTACTGTATATGTGGATGCAGGTGACCAGTTGGTGATGTCAATCCATATGAGAGAGAGGGACTGGGTACGTCTAAGGGAGGCAGTGAAGGATGAGGAGCCTGTGGTACAAGACACTTTGGCAGCGTGTGGGATGTTGATGTTTTTTGAGTGTTCACTCGTCTAGTCACAGGAGTACCTGTTGTAGTTCTTGATTTCCATGTGGATCCTGGACCAACAATGATTCATTATACATGGTGAGAAGCTGGCCTTCATTGCGATGGAGGATGTATATTTTCTTATGGGGCTCCCTTTTCAGGGAACCTCGTTACCGGCGGATCCCGTGTTACCCGGGGATGGGCAATTGGTTGTCTTAGCCCAGAGGTATTGCACAGGGGAGAAATTTATGTCGGGCTCCGTGGTGAGTATTGGGGCAATGGATGCCCTTAAGAATCATTGTGTGGTAGTGATGGTTGTGAGATTCTATGGGTCTCTCACAGCTCAGTGGATCAGTGGGGGTCAATTGAGGATTATGGAGAGGGAGCTGGAGGGTGATCATCTTGCCTGGGGCTTGATGTTGCATGCCAATATGGTGGGGAAGCTCAACAGGTGTTGAGTTGCTAACTCAAGGGTTTTTTCCTTTGGGTCCATATTGGTAGTGTGGTTCTTGGAGAGGGTGCCTATGTTGTGCCCTATAGTGTTGTTGGATTCACCAGGTGTGCGAGAGGTGCGACTGAGGTGGTGGGCAATGATTTTGGTTTTTCATGGTGGTGGGGAGGGGGGGCATTACTTTATGACTGGGGATACATAGGTGTGGTGTAATATTCCACATATTATCCTCTAGTTTCCGTATAGTGGGGATAACTTTCATGGGGACCCAGACATGGTGCTACCTCTTGGAGAGGTGTTCAACCGGAGAGGTATGTTGACTTATTTGTTTTGATGGTTTGAGATTGAGATAGTATAGCATATATTTTATGTATGGATGCATGTTGATGTTATCATTTGTTTGTGATGTGTGCAGATGTGGGGCCTCGCGGGCGCGAGTTGGATTTGATGAGGGCACTGACTCGTCAAGGACTGATGAGACCATCACAGGGGGAGCCGTGGGCAGGGGAGAGACAAGGAAGAGAGGATGTTGGGGCGAGGCCCGTTGATGATGAGAGAGTGGTCAGGAGACGCCATTGTGATGACCCCAGTGTAGGGTCATCACATGCTTCTTCGGCTAGGGTCAGGGGAGAGTTTGAGGATTTTTGTTGTCAATTAGAGGCAGTACTACAGGGAGTGCCTGAGGATATGTGGGTGTGCATCCAGGATGAGGGGTCCTGGAGAAGTGTATTGGTATTCCGAAAGAGTCGTGGACTCCAATCCGCAAAGCAACTATAGCAGGAGTGAGGATGACTGGGTGGTTTCCCTTAGGGCTTGAGGGACCGATAGATGGTGGGGAACCTCCTTCAGAGGGAGGACTGGGTGGTGGTGCTCTAGAGGCACCTTGAGTGCCTTGGGGCATGGATTTTTTTTATTTATAGAGGCTTACAATCCTATTTTTTATATGGTGTTGTGACACTGGTTTTGTATTTATACGAGTGAGATGATCACTTACCTACGGATGTTGTACTTTTATGTACAATATGTTTTGTTGTAAACATTGATGTCACATTGATCGATCTATATATATGGATATACATTTTAGGATCTTTGTGATGTTCACATGTGTTGATGGTTTTTATTTCTTTTGATGACGTCTAATCTATATGCTGTGACAGACTTTGTATGTTTGTGTGATGGGATCTTAATGTGATAAATTCCAATCTAACACTAGGTTAGCCATATTATCTTCTATTTGATTAAATTGTCTTGGAATATGTGTAAATGAAATTGAATCAAAATGTCGATATAAAATTATAACTTGCAGGTATTTGTGAAAGAGGCAAGGATCGCGGACATAGTACACATTGTTGAGCTGGAGGACAAGGAGTTCAGAATCTAGTAATACGCTTAGGTAATGAATATGGCGGGTATTGGCCTCTGCAAGGAGGCCAATAACGACTGTGTATTCATATTGGTTGTTGATAGTTGAGCCCAGGCATATGCTTCTAGAGTGGAGTAGGTCATACGAGGGGGTATAGAGGGTCGAAGCGGTTGAAGTGAGATTATGTGTCCAACGGCTAGCTTTGTTGGCATAATCAATGTGGAAGGTCGATGGAGGAGGAATCTGTCAATAACACAAATGATAGAGTAGACATAAGATATGGAGGAAAAAAGAAGACTAAAAACTCTACAAAAAGAAAAATCCTAGTGTAGCATGGCTATGCTCAGGCATAAAATTTCTTTAAGTACAACCCGTTGATGGGTGCTTTGAGGGGGTGGCCTTTAGGAGAGGCCAGGATGTATGCACCTTTAGTGAGGCAATGTTGGATGATGTAAGTTCCATGACATAATGACTCAAACTTTCCATGGCCGAAGGTATCATGGGTGATATCGTAAGCAAGGACAAGGTCACCTTCGTTGAATGATCGAAGGCTGACATGGTGATCAAAGGTGGCCTTCGACCATTTTTTAGCTGCCTCATTGTTCTATAATGAAGACCAACAATATTCATCCAGTGACTCTAAGTTCAGAAAATGTTGTTCCATTGGAGCAGTGTCGGGTAATAGCTCAATAATGGTGCGTAAGGTTGGAATTTCACACTCAATGGGGAGAGTGGCCTCGATCCCATGGAAAATATGAAAGGGTGTGAAACCAGTGGCAGTTTGGAATGTTGTGCGATAAGCCCATAGCATAGAAAACAACATATGGTGCTAATTGGTCTTATGTTTATTAACCGTGTGCTACAACATGGTTTTGAGGACCTTGTTGACTGCCTCTACCTGTCTGTTGGATTGAGGGTAGTATGGGGAGGCGAACTCATGGGAGAAGCCTATCTTGGAGGAGAGTTCAACAAAAATATCATTCTTGAAGTGTTTCCCTTCATCGGATACTAACTGTAGTGGGACTCCAAAGTGGGAGATGACATGGTTAAAGAAAAAATGTTTTGCAGTGTCAGCAGTGTTGTTGAAGGTAGGCATGGCTTCGGCTCATTTGTTGAAGTAAATGACTACCATGACTATGTATTTGTGTCCATTTCTATATGGAGGGTTGCAAGTCGTGAAGTCGATGCCCCATTTTCAAAAGGGGCCTGCAGTAATGACTAGGTGGAGAAGAGAAGATGGTTCTCCTACTTTGTTGGTGTATAACTGACATTTATCACATCATTTCACAGCATGGATGAAATCATGAAACAATGTGGGCCAAAAATAGCCCGCGTGAATAATTTTCTAGGCTGTGGACATCCCTAAGAGTTGGCCACTGCATGCGCCATTGTGGGAATCATTCAAGACTCTGTCGGCTTCGTCAAGAGTCAGACATTGACAAAGTATGGTGTCAACCCCTCGTCAATATAAGATATCATCGAGAATAAGTTAACGAGGGGATTGGTGTCAAATTCGTTGATGATCATCTATGGATAGGTGGTTTCCAAAATTCTGTGTTCGGAGGTAGATGAGGAGATTTCCGTACCAAGAATCATCCGAGGGGATGAAAAAGAGATGTTCATTGGGGAAGTCGGTATTAATGGGAGAGATAGTAGTATCGGAAGGAAAATTTGTAATGAGTTCGGAAAGGACGAGTTCTTTCTTTCTCTTGGGTGTGGAAAATTCAAGGTCGTATTCCTGAAGGATAACGATCCATCGGGAAAATTTTCCATCGATTTGCCGACGAATGAGAAAGTATTGCATTGGGTTGGAATTTGCAACAACTTTGGTAGTTCGAAGCAGAATGTAATGACACATCTTTTGAATTGCAAGGACAACTGGAAGGGTGAGTTTCTCTTCATGATTATATTTCAAGGGTGGTCCTGAAACATTCTTACTAATGTACTAAATGACATGCTCATAGGCATCATCTCATAATTGGACGAGAACTCCTACTACTGAGATGAATGATGCTGATAAGTAGAGGATATAATCACGATCATAGTCAGGTGGACTAATCAACGGGGCATTAGAGAGTTCCCCTTTGAAGTCATCTCAATCAAATTGGGAATATTCATCCCATTGAAATGGGATGTCGTGGCGTAGCAAGCGAAGGAATCCATGTGCGTGAGTGGTGTAATATGGGACAAACCATCATATAAAGTTAGCTTTTCCTTGGAATCTTTGCAGTTGGCATAAATTCCATGGTGGGGGGAATTTCATAATGGCTTGGACCTTGAGGGGGTCCACAATAATGTCACGTTGGGAAACGATGAACCCAAGGAGTCCGCCGATGGTGACCTAGAATACACACTTGAGGGGGTTCAAGAAGATATTGTATTGATGACACCTTTGGAAGATGATTCGTAAATCCTTGATATGTTGAGTATGTTTCTTGGATCGGGTGGTGAGGTCGTCAATGTATGTGAGGATGATATGAGCTATATCATGAAAGATGTATGTCATGGCCCTTTGAAAAGTGGCACCAGTGTTCTTGAGGCCTAAGGGCATGACATGATAGGAGAAATTACCCCAGGGGGTAGTGAATGCGGTTTTGTATTGATCGACTAGGTGGATCTGAATTTGGTGATATCCAGAGAAACTGTCCATGAAGGACAAAGCTTCGTGGCCAACACAATCATCGATAATTTGGTCGATACATGGCGTTGGAAAATTGTCTTTGGGACAAGCATGATTGAGATCATGAAAATCTGTACAGACACGGATAGGGCCCTGATTACTTTTAATGGGGATGGGGTTGGAGACCCATGATGTATATGCGATGGGGTATATGAACCATGCAGCATGTAATTTGTCAAATTCGGCTTTGATGGCCGCTGGTTTGGATGGGTGCAGTGGGTGTCTCTTTTGACAAATAGGGGTGATATCAGGCCATGTATCAATACAATGTTCGACAATAGAGGGATTGAGGTCGGGCATCTCCATGTATGACCAGGCGAAAATGTCTTGGTATTCTTGAAAAAGTGCTCTGTAAGATAAGAGATCTTTAGGAGGGCATGCGACGCCGATGGTGATTTCCTCTATAACTCCAGGCTTGATGGAAATATCGATTTTGACGGTGGGGGAATTGTTGTCCATGTTGCCTTCCTCAAAAGCATCGGGGGCAGGTATAGAGTTATTGAACCAGTCTATCTTCCCTTATGCGAGAAATTATATGGTTTCGATTGCATATATGGGGTTTCATTTAGGAAGCATAAAGGCTTCTTGTGACATAAAGAGTGCTATGTGATGGAGCAGATCCCATGGGCAATCAAGCATAGTTAATTCCTCGAGGATGTCTTCGTCCCAGTGGAACTATCAAGAGTATAATGGATCCAAGGGGATATCATTGGTGACTGTCACCGTGTTGTTATATTCTGGTGGTGACAGGGGAGAGGGGGTGTCGTAAGTAGGTTGTGATGGTTTTCTCGACATAAACCAAATATCTAGATATTGTGGGTTTAAAATGGAAGTCGGGCGTAAGATTTCTGTGGAAATGAATGGGAGAATTGGGGGGATTTGGGGGAAAATCCTCCTCCAGACTATCTATGAACCATGGAGGAGTGGGAAGTCCCTTTGGATCAGGGGGAAAGATATAAACAATATCTGGAGAGGGATTAGGGGGCACTATGGGTGTCGCTGGTGATGGGGGGATGGGAGGAGTTTGAATAAGGGTCATTTTACGACACCTATATTCAATAATTGTGGGACACTGATATGTGAAGTGATCAAGTGATTCACATAGAGTGCAAGGACGTCACATACGTTCATTGAAAGAGGTTGTGACATAGTGGATGTCAGTGACATGTGTGTGAGATGATGCGGATGGAGGAGGTTCTTGCTGGAAGCTCTGGCAGACTGCCATTAGCGTCTGTCGAAATTAAGGTAACATCAGGCAATGGTTTGTGTAATGGCCATACTCTAAACAGATGGCACATGAAAATTTGGTTCGCAGACCTTTGCTACCTATAGTAGGGGATGCAGTGGTAGTAGTACTGGGTGAACTAGAGGAAGCGATTAGTGGTGTCGTTGCCCGAGGTAGTTGAATTAAATTACGTAGCTCGGGGAGGGATGGGCATTTATTAGTGGGGTTTTTATCTTTCTCACATAGTGCACAAGCAAGATGAACTCGTGGGGGAAGTGGAGTGGTGGTCTCTTTCTTCCTTCTTTTTCCCCCAACTATAGTATTGGTGTTAGCGAGTGGGGATGAGGGTGGTGTGGTTGGAGTAAGTATTGGAATCTGCATTGGGGTTCCTTCTATTTGGGGAGGGAGGGATGGTTGAGGGACCATCTCAGGTGGATGTAGGTACCATACTGGAATTACCAACACAATATTGGGAAGGGTAAGCATTGCGGCTACCTACAAAGTTTGTACACCCAATGGGGGGTAAAAGAAGGGGATTTGGGTAATGGCTTGGGGGACTGTCTCCCAAACCGGAATGTGGCCCTGGGGGAGGGTATAATTAGGAACAAGGGGAGATGGAGGGTTCTCAACGGACTCCTAAGGAAGGATATTTGTGACTAGTGGGATGTCATATAGTAATGAGGCCTCTGTGGGAGGAAGGGTATCTCCAGTTTTTGTTCCGTTGGATGAGATGACACATACTTGTGCTGAGAGATGTATGAGCGGAGGTGCTCCATGGTATGTCCCTAGCAAGGATGGGTCTTTGAAAATTATGGGACCCATTTCAATGAGTGGGTAGGTCTTGGGATTATTGTGAATGAGAGGAAAGATGTTATCGATCTTGGAGGAAGGGTTGGGCTCGTAATGTCACACTTGGTCAATCGTGATGATCTTCTCGTTGTGGGGGAATATCATTGTGTGAAACACAGAAGAGGCCACAACCTTCATCACATACATGTATCTACATCCGAACAAGATGTTTTAATCGAGCGAAGCGTCGATAACTTCAATGTCAATGAGGATAGTTTTTCCCCAGAGTTCAATGGGGACATTTTGGAAGAGTCCCTCGGGAGAGGATGGTCATCTGTCATAAGACCTTAAAGTAATGATGGATGGTATGAGCTCAGGGGAGCCAAGTTTCTGCCATACACTTTTGGACATGATGCATGTGGATTCACCTTCATCAATAATCCAACAATGAACTGTGATGTTCCAGATTTTGACCGGTATTTGGAAAGAGACAAAAGCGGGGAGACGAGGTTCCCCACTATCGCGATCAAAGGTGATGAGTTGAGTATCAGCAGGGTCGATTTCCCCTAGAGCATAAAGTAATGACTTCCATTGAGTAGGAAAGGTTTGAAGAACTTCTAAGACTAGAATGGCAATGGGGGATTGTGCCAGGTCATTGAACATACTATAATTGTAGGCCGCCCTAGCCTGAGGGTTGGTGACATTCCATCATAATGGGATGCGAGGAATACGAAGGGGTGTGTCAGTATTAGGGAAGGGGATCATCAAAGGTGGACCAATTGTGACTGGGGATTATTATGAGGTAGTGGGAGTAGGGTTAGAGGGTGCATTGTATTGACGACTGCGTGTTTGTAAAAGAACTTCCTCCTCACTAGTGAGGAGGATAGTGTGAACGGTAGGAGTGAACTAGTTTGGATACTGACCCATATGTGGTGGGGTTGGATGCATCTCCTGTTGGGTGCTCATCACCCCTTGGTGTGGAATAGGGTTTTGTAGTACGACAGGGGGTGGTTGTTGTACATATTTTTGTGGGTTCTGCTGGGGGGCAGGCGGTGCTGGGGGATGTGGTGTAATGACCCTTAACTATTAAGATGGTTAATTTAATAATAATCCTAAAGATTATCTAAATTATATTTATATCAATAATAATAATTCTAATTGGATATTATTAAATAGTGTATAGGAGGGTTAATGAATAA
>SNQJ01S0081547.1:87365-103375 GCA_010110895.2 Picea sitchensis
TATATCTATGTGTGCAATTATTAATTTATAATTCTGTATATAGTGTGTACACGTCTTAAATTCCCATGATACATAACTTTTATTCAAATGCTAGTTTTTAATTGATACCTGAATGAAATCCTGCTTATTACCAGGTTTTTTTATAAGATTACCTACATGCATATAAGCAGACTTATATCTATCTCTGGGGTTCGATTCCATTCATATTTCACTTGTAATTCATCTTCTCATAATTTACGATTATAAAATGGAGCTTATTCCACAGTTTTTATTTCACCATATTATAAGCAACATGCCCTTTTCAAATTAGCATGCTCAAGTGGAAGCAACATTCACTTGATTTAATCTAGGCATTTGCTTTTGATTAGATATCAAGTTCAACAATATTCAACCAGTTTTTATCGATGAAATATTTCACTATAGCACAAACAATTACATTACATCTAATACCTATAATCATATAAACAAAGGAGGGTAAGATTTAACATATCTGAACTAGTGCGTGGGAAGACAAAGGGAACAACCATGTTCCTCTCAACCATAGAATAGGGCAGCCAAATCACTTGCCCAATTCACCCCCTAGCCTGACCATGAGTCCATGAGGGAAAACTTTGAAAACATCCTCAGTAATGTCTTTCAATTCCAGTAGATTCCTCTCGCCTCACACTCAATCTGTGGTGTTCATAACAACAAGAAAATCAATAGTCTCCTTCCCTAGCATACTTCGCAGCGTCCTGCCTCCTCACATATGCTATTTATCAATAAAAAAAAATTGCCTAGGTCTTTTTCCCTCCCTTCGGAATTTTTGTATCTTTCTAAATCCTTGATTTTTAGGGGCTGCCAATGGCCAAATCTCTGATTTTCCACTTGTAACAATCATCCCAGAGGTAGTTCCAACATGTTCCCCACTCATGGAGTCATGGTCAGCTGATTTTAACATGGCTATTCCGTTTGTCCTCCTACAATCAATATAAAAATATCTCATTTTCATACAAGTGTCATAGTCAAATAGTTAGTTGGGTCAAATCAGATCTCTTCCCAACAGTATAATAATTAATCACAATTATCAAATTCAAAATTCAAAATTTCCACAAATGGCAAATTTTTTTCCAAATTCGAATTTACTAAAAAGGGAATAATTTTCCAACAAATTTAAATTTCGAAAATACTTTATTTTTGGGGATGTCACATCCTTTCCCCCTTCAATAAAACCCCATCCTCAGTGTCCGTTCCTTCCTTGGAACAAGATTGGATGAGATTTCTGCAAATCTCCCTCCAACTCCCAAGTGGCCTCCTCAGGACTAAAGTGCTTCCATTGCACCTTTACCTAAGCGACGGCTCTATTCTGAAGTGCTATTTCTCTCCAGTCCAGAATGTACAGGGGTTCCACCTGGAACTCGCCTTCGGGTTCCACCTACACCAAGTTCCAATCAATCATATGAGTAGGGCCATTAATATATTTTTTCAACAAAGAAACATGAAATACATTTTGAATTCTTAGATTAGCTGGAAGTGCAAGTTGATATGCTACGGGTCCAATTCGAGCTAGTATGTCAAAGGGCCCACAAAACCTAGGTGTCAGCTGGGCACATTTCCCTAACTTCAATGAGATTTTCTGGGCTTTGACCTTCAAATAAACATGGTCTCCCACTTGAAATTCTAAGTGTCTTGTTTTCTGATATGCATAGCTCTTTTGTCTGTCCTGTGCTTCTCTCAAGTTCTGTTGTACCTTCCTTACCATGTTTGATGTCGACACCCTCAAACCGCAGGTGGGAAGGTCCATGTCAACACAGGATCTTTCCTTTTCCACTGGCCCGAAGAACTCTAAATGGCTCTTTTATTTCGCTATCGGGAAATATGCACCCACAACAACTCTCACGGGATCCCCACTTTATAATTAGGATATCAGACTTCGCCACTTCATGAATCCATCGGTCGAGCGTTGGTCTCACAAATCCATGAAACCTGAAACCAGTCAACGCTGACCTTTCCTTTACCCTTTCGGGATTTCCCCTATCGTGATTTCAACGATCGCGATGTCGAGCAACTTGTCTCTCCGACTCCCGAATCCCGATTTGCCGAAACTCCGATACACTTGTGCGCTTTGAATTTTCAACGGTCCTTCACTCCATTAACACTTCGGGGTTCGCAATATCGCGAATCTTGATGCAACGTTTGAATCTCTCAAATAGCGTGCCACCTGTTCGCTCCTCTGATTCTTCCGTGTCCCACACAAATCCTCTTGACTTTCGGGATATTATGTTTCGTGATATCGCAATTCCTGTTGCAATGCTTACGGGACTTCCAACCATGAAACCTCGATATGTCCAATCACATGTAAATCCAACAGCCCCTGTGGCTTGGATCTACGGTCCTACCCCTCCTGAGCTTATAACCTTTAGGGAATACTTGTCATATCTCACCCTGCTCCTATGTGAGATTTGACAACTCATGGGACTTCGCAAATTCTCCTCAGAGAATTCCGACTGTCCGTCTCTTTCCTCTGAGAGCTTCCTAGGTTCGACATCGCTACGCCTTCCTTCAAACTTTCAAGACTTAGTCTCTTTGCCTCCCTTCCATGAATTTGAAGGCTTCATGTACTTCTGAAATTTCCATGACTCTGCGTCTTTTAGAAAACACTTACACGCACTCCTTGCGGCAGATTTCCAAACACTTTCAAGTGTTTGAATTCCTTCAACCCTGCGCACACCTGTAGCAGCAGTCTCTAACTTCTTTACTCAGATTCGCAACTCTGATCTTTCACTTGGCCTGTGCACTCCTTGCTCGGCTCCTGTTCCTGACTGCACTTCTATGGAAATGAGAAAAAAAGCTATCTCTTCTGAGCTTTCAGAGACAAACCTATGAACCTATTGTCAACACACTCCTTGTGGACACTTCAACTGCACTCCTTGCAGGAACCCTTGCGCAGATAGAGAAACAATTGAAACTCATTCCTACTCCTTCAAACTTCAAACTCAAAGCATGAAATCATATACACAACATGTAAAGAAAATGTATAATAGGAAGCAAACATTCATGATCATATCATTCAACATCAATACACAGAGAACAAACATGAAAACCATGAATTTGAATCAAATTCTTTCTATTAATCCGAATATCCGTACATGGGTGTTCTTACACAACTCTTTGCTTCTCTCCTATGCTCTCCTCATGCTTCAATCTATGTTAAAATACACAATGAGGGTGTGTATATCCCGTTTCCCTCTTGCGCTCTAAAACTGTCTAATCTGCACATTCAATTCTACCTACTTGCATTAACTTCTTTAAATGCCTTCTACCTACTAAGGATGAGAGAAAATTGTTCAAGGTCCATTTACATTATACAAGTGTTCTTCTTCTTAATGACTTCATTTAATATTATGCATCAACTTCAAAGTAATTTCAAAATTTGCGCTGGCACTTGTCCAACTGTCTTTTACTTCTGCGCTGGCTCTCTTGATGTTGGTGATGCTCCTGCATCATACTCCCTGGCTTGAAAATTTTCATGGGCTCCTATCCATGAGCTCGTGCACGGTCTGTCCATGCTTCTGGATCTCTGCTTCATTCTCCCAACTGGCATCTTCCACTAGATGGTTCTTCCATTTGACCAGATACTCAAAGTATTCTTTCCGCCTGGTCTTCTTGCTCACTCTTTTGTCCAGTATGCGCTCCATATACGGATTATTTGCAACTGGCATCTGCTTTGTCCATTGAATCACTGGCTGCTCATTTCCTACTTCCCTAGCTTTATATGGGTATAAATCTGAGATATTGAATATTGAAGAAATTTTGATCCCATCGGGTAATTCAATCTCGTAAGCATTCGCCCCAAATTTCTTCAAGACCCTACATGGCCCGATTTTCTTCATCTTTATCTTATTAGATGTTCCTCTCGGGAACCTTTCTTTCCTTAAATGTGCCAGAATCAAGTCACCAACCTCAAACTAAATTTGTCTTCTGTGTAGGTCTGCTCTGCACTTATATTCCTGGCTTGAATTCTACAACCGCTCCTTCACCTGGCTGTGAAGTTCTTTCATCGCCTCTACAAAATCTTCTGCACTAGTGCTCCTAGTCACAATCTGTTCTGAATCCCTCAGCTTAGAAGTTCCTCTTAGCTACATGTCGTAGACAACTTGAAATGGACTTTGCCCCGTGCTCCTGTTAACTGAGTCATTATAAGCAAATTCTGTCTGTGGTAATATGTTGTCCCACTGGCTGTGGTGTTCTCAGCAAGTCTCCCATAATTTTTTTCACTAATTCTATCTGTCCATCCATATGAGGATGATAAGATGAACTAAACAACAAGTTAGTTCCCATCTTTTTCCATAAGGTCCTCCAAAAATACCCTATGAACTTCATATCTCGATCCGAAACTATACTCCTTGGCAAACCATGAAGTCGAATGACCTCTTTGAAAAAAAGGTTCACAATGTGAGTTGCAACATTGGTTTTCTGACATGGAATGAACTGTGCCATCTTGGAAAATCTATCCACCACCACAAAGATTGAGTCAAAACCTCTTTGTGTTCTTGGCAACCCCAATACAAAATCCATGCTGATTGCATCCCATGGCCTCTCTGGTATGGGAAATGGTTGATAAAACCCCGCATTCTGCTTCCTTCCCTTCGAATGCTGGAAAATTCTGCATCTTTCCATGAATCTCTTGATGTCTGCTTGCATTCCCGGCCAAAAATATGACTCATTCAGCTTTGCGAACGTCTTGTCATGACCAAAGTGCCCTGCCAATCCTCCATTGTGTCTCTCCTTCAACAAATTATCCCTCATGGAGCATTTCGGAATGCACAGTTGATTGCCTCTAAACAATAATCCTTCATGGATCATGTATTCTGTCCATTGGCTTCTATCCCCGAGAATTGGATTCTCAGATGCTTCATACACCTCTTTAAAATCCTGATCATCTACGTACATATTCCTGAGATCATCAAAACCCAATGTTTTGACTCTGAACTCCTGCAACAGCAAACACTTCCTGCTCAAAGCNAATCACAAAAGTGAAATTATGCATATACTCAACCCATTTAATATGTCTCTGATTCAACTTTTCCTATTAAGTCACAAACTACAGTGCATGATTGTCGCTGTATAAGACAAATTCTTTCAGGATCAAGTACTGCCTCCATTTCTTCAATGTCTGGATGATAACATATAACTCCTTATCGTAAGTGGAGTAATTCACTTTCGATTCATTTAGCTTCTCGCTAAAGTATGCTATCGACCTATCTTCCTGACTCAAGACTACCCTGATTGCAAATCCACTTGCATCGCATTTCACTTGAAATGTCTTTTGGAAATTCGGCAACACCAAAACTGGTTGTTCCATGATCTTCCTCTTCAACAGATTAAAACTCTTCTCAGCTTCTTCAGTCCAGTGAAAAGACTTGTGTCTTTTCTTCACTGTATCCATCATTGGTGCACTAATTCCACTGAAATTCCTGATGAACTTTTGGTAGAAACTAACCAATCCATGAAAACTTCTCACCTCAAAGATATTTCTCGGTGGTGGCCAATTCTTGATTACCTCCACCTTATCTAGATCCATCCTCAACTCATTTGCGGAAATAACAAATTTTGAGTAAATGAGCTCTGTCTTCATGAACGAGGACTTCTTCATGTTTATCAACAACTTCTCCTGCTGTAACCTCTGCATCACTGTAGCCAAATGCTTCAGATGCTCTGCCACTGTTTTACTGAAAATCAGTATGTCATCTAGATATACGATAACAAATTTTCCGATGAACTCCCTCAGGACTTCGTTCATCAACCTCATGAAGGTTCTTGGCGCATTTGTTAAACCAAATGGCATAACAAGGCATTTGTACAACCCTTCGTTGATTTTGAAGGCTGTCTTCCACTCATCACCTTCTCTCATGTGGATTTGATGATAACTGCTTTTCAGATCAATCTTTGAAAAACACTTTTCTCCACTTAAGAAATCCATTAGATAATCCAACCTCAGTAATGGAAATCTGTACTTGATGGTTATCTTGTTAATCTCCCTCGAGTCAGTACACATCCTCCAGCCTCCATCTTTCTTCAGACTGAGTACTATTGGAACAACACATGGACTCAAGATTTTTCTGACCAAACCTTTGTCCAACAAAACCTGGACCTGCCTCTTAACCTATTCATTCTCTTGCGGCGTCAATCTGTAGGCAGATTTGTTTGGTAAACTGGCTCCTAGTATGAGATCAATATGATGACTCACACTTCTGATCGGTGGCAACGAACGAAGTAGTTCGTCCACTACTATATCAGAGAACTCTTCCAACAGTCCCTGAATTTCTTTTGGTAAATCATCCACTCTTGTGCTGGTCAAAACAATCTTCGGTTTCCTGAACATAATAAACGGTGGATCCTCCTTCTTCTTAATTTCTGTAAGAAGTTCCTTCCCACTCATGAGAAGTACTGTGTTTCTTAGTTCTGGCTTCACCTCCTTATCCTTGATTGGAAGCAACATGTGAGTTCTCCCATTCTTCTATAGAGTGTATGTGTTCATTCTCCCATCATGAATCACACTCCTGTCATATTGCCATGGTCTACCCAGCAATAGATGACAAACATCCATAGGAATGACATCACATAAGATCTTATCATTATATCCTCCTATCTTGAATTCAACTAAACATTGTTTAGTGACAGTTACCTGATGTCCTTTCTGTAGCCACGAAACTCTATATGGGCTTGGATGATCAGTCGTCTCCAGCTCCAGCTTCTCTACCATCTCCATAGAAACGAGATTATCTGTGCTACCACTATCAACAATGACCTTGCATACCCTGTCCTTGGTCTTGCAAGTAGTCCAAAAAAGTCTGGTTCTTTTTACTGAACTCTCCACCTTCTTCTCTGGTGTCAAAAGGACTTTTCACATCATCAACGATCTTCCACCTTCAGCGTCTTCTTCCTCAAAATCTTGCCTCTGTGCCTCGACGATGTAAGTTTCTCCAATCTCCTTCTTTTTATCCGGACACTCGTAAGACTTGTGCCCATTCTTTCCGCATGTGAAGCATGTTATTACTCCACCTCTTCCTCTTCCTCTACCCTAGTATGAGGAAAAGTGTTGTTATCCGCATAATCTCCTCTCTGCTCAGTATGTTGCCCTCGTTGTTCAACATATTTCCCTCTCTGTGAGGTTCCACCTCTCTCAGTTCAAGTTTGAGGTTTCTTCCAGTCTTCTTTGGGCTTCTGATATTTGTCCTGGGCAACTGATTTGCCTCTGGGTTGACTTCTGCCTCGGCCTCTTTGACTCTTCTTTCGGCTCAGCTTCTCCTCAACTTTTAGAGCCATTTGATAAGCATCTTCCACCATTTGGATGGTTACCATGCTCATCTCGTCCTGGATATCATATCTCAGGCCATTCATGTATCTGAAATTTTTTTCATCATCATTCTCCCGATGACATGCCCTGATGTTCAGCTTATAGAATTCCTTAGTGTATTATTTCACTGTCATCAGCTTCTGTCTCAGGTTCTGCATCCTCCTGAAGAGAGTAATTTGATAATCTATGGGGATGAATTTCACCTTTAGCTTTGCGATCATTCTGTCCCAGCTTTTGATCTTCTGCTTGCCTTTGTAGCATCTGTCATCTTGTAGTTCATCCCACCACAATGCTGCATGTCCCTTTAATCTTTTGATAGCATGCTTGACCTTCTTATCTCGTTCAACATTTTCGTAGTCAAAGTATGTGTCTAGAGCTCTAATCCAGTCTAGAAGCTCCTTTGCATCCAAGTTTCCCTCATAAACTGGAATGTCCATCTTTTCTCTGGCACCCATTCTTGCAATAGATTTGATCAAATGTTCATTTGATGCATCTTTAGCTGCAACTTCTTCTTCATGTTTAGCCTTAATTTCGCTTTTGAAATCACTAAGATCCCCTGCACTGACTGTGCATCTTTGCGTTGTCTCCATGTCTTCGAGTCTAGATTGTCGATCATGCATTTCTCTCTCTATGGCTGGATCAGTCATCTGCCTGCCTCTTCTTCTTGGAATTTCCCTATCCTCTGGTGGATCGGGTGTTTTCCTATCCCTTCTCCTTGGTGGCATGGTGAATTCTCTTTCTCTCTGGTATAGAAAGAAAAGAACCATTCTTTGCTCTAATACCAAAAATGATGTTGACGCCCTCAACCCTTAAGTCGGAAGGTCCACGTCAACACAGGATATTTTCTTTTCCACTGGCCTGAAGAACTCTAAATGGCTCTTCTATTTCCCTATCAGAAAATCTGCACCCACAACAACTCTCACGGGATCCCCACTTTATACTTAGGATATCGGACTTCGCCACTTCGTGAATCCTTCGGTCGAGCGTTGGTCTCACAAATCCTTGAAACCCGAAACCAGTCAACACTGACCTTTCCTTTACCCTTTCGAGATTTCCCCTATCGTGATTTTGGCGATTGCGATGTCGAGCAAATTGTCTCTCCGACTCCCGAATCTCGATTTGTCGAAACTCCGATACACTTGTGTTCTTTGACTTTTCAACGGTCCTTCACTCCATCGACACTTCGGGGTTTGCAATATCGCGAATCCTGATGCAATGTTTTCGGAACTTCACTCCACGAATCTCCGAAATAGCATGCAACCTATCCGCTCCTCTGATTCTTCCATGGCCCACACAAATCCTCTTGACTTTCGGGATATCTTGTTTCATGATATCGCGAGTTCTGTTGCAATGCTTACGGGACTTCCAACCATGAAACCCCGATATGGCCAATCACGTGTAAATCCAACGGCCCCTGTGGCTTGGATCTACGATCCTGCCCCTCCTAAGCTTAGAACCTTTAGGGAATACTTGCCATATCTCACCCTGCTCCTCTGTGATATCTGACGTCTCACGAGACTTCGCGAATTCTCCTCAGAGAATTTCGACCGTCCGTCTCTTTCCTCTGAGAGCTTCCTGGGTTCGACGTCGCTACGCCTTCCTTCAAACTTTCAAGACTTAGTCTCTTTGCCTCCCTTCCATGAATTTGAAGGCCAGATACTTCTGAACTTTCCACGACTGCATCTTTTAGAAAACACTTGCATGCACTCCTTGCGACAGATTTCCAAACACTTTCAAGTGTTTGAATTCCTTCGATCTTGCGCACACCTACAGCAGCAGTCTCTAACTTCTTTACTCAAATTTTCAACTCTGAGCTTTCACTTGTCCTGTGCACTCCTTGCTCGGCTCCTGTGCCTGACTTCACTTCTGTGGAAATGAGAAAAAAAGCTATCTCTCCTAAGCTTTCATAGACAAACCTCTGAACTTGTTGTCAACGCACTCCTTGCAGACACTTCAACTACACTCCTTGCAGGAACCCTTGCTCAGATAGAGAAACAATTGAAACTCATTCCTACTCGTTCAGACTTCAAACTCCAAGCATGAAATCATATACACAGCATGTAAATAAAATGTATAACGGGAAGCAAACATTCATGAGCATATCATTCAACATCAATACACAGAGAACAAACGCAAAAACCATGAATTTGAATCAAACTCTTTCTATTAATCCAAATATCTGTACATCGATGTTCTTACACAACTCTCCGCTTCTCTCCTATGCTCTCCTCATGCTTCAATCTATGTTACAATACACAATGAGGGTGTTTATATCCCATTTCCCTCTTGTGCTCTAAAACTGTCCAATCTACACATTCAATTCTACCTACTTGCATTAACTTCTTTAAATGCCTTCTACCTACTAAGGATGAGAGAAAATGGCTCAAGGTCCATTTACATTATACAAGTGTGCTTCTTCTTAATGAATTCATTTAATATTGCACATCAACTTCAAGGTAATTTCAAAATTTGCGCTGGCACTTGTCCAACTGTCTTTTACTTCCGCGTTGGCTCGCTTGATGTTGGTGATGCTCCTGCATCAATGTTCTCCATTTCTTGGAGCATCTCTGCTCCAACCATGAGTTTGTCAGCTAGGTTATCCCAGCTAATTGGAGTTGTACACTTTCTACCGTACAGTATTTTGAAAGGGCTCAACTTAGCCGAAGTTTGGTACCCATTGTTATATGCAAATTCTACCAAGTGCAGGTAGTCTTCCCAATTGTTCCGTTTTGTTCTTACGTACATGAGAACCATATCCTCTATGATTTGGTTTCTCCTTTCGGTTTGTCCATCCATTTGTGGATGATAACTCGTACTAAAATTCAAATTAGTATTTAGCCTTGCAAACAATTCCTTCTAAAAAGATGATGTGAATTTTACGTCTCTATCTGAAATCACCATTTTAGGAATACCATGCAGTCTAAAAATTTCTTTCATGAATATTTCAACAATGTTTAAAGCTTTAAAAATAGACTTTACAGGAATAATGTGTGCAGACTTACTGAGTTTATCGATTACAACCATGATAGAATCATTATGTTTCTAATTTTTAGGAAAACCTATTATAAATCCCAGCAATATGGTCTCCCATTTCCATTCTGGTACTGGTAAAGGCTGTAATAGGCCAGTTGGATGTTGGTGCTCGGCCTTAACCTACTGACAATCTTGGCACCTAGCCAAGTAATCTGTTGTTTCTCCCTTCATATTAGGCCAGTAAAATAGTTTTCTAAGTGTTGTTATTGTTTTCTGGTAACCTCGATGGCCAGAATATGGTTTCTTATGCACTTTGTCCAAAATGTTAATTTTAACTCTATTGAATCTGGTATATAAAGTCTGTTTTTAAATCGTAATAGTCCCTTCTTGTCGATACTTAGATATGGTTTATCTGAGTTTGCGGTACCATTTTTTAATTATGCCATCATCTTAGTTTAATTTCCATCGTTAATACCTGCCTTCCTTATTCTTTGTTCCAGATCACTTTCTGCTTTGCTGATATTTATCTCAAATAACCCATGGACTCTTCTTCTTAAAGCATCCGCTACTTTATTTTCCTTACCCATGATATGTCTAACCTCAAAGTCAAATTTTATCAAGAAGGCTAGCCATATTGCTTGTCTTGCATTAAGATCTGGTTGACTGAACAAATATTTCACCCCTCTATTATCTATCAATAGTAGGAATTTCCCACCCATTATGTAGTGTCGCCACATTTTTAAGGCATGTATTACCACTACCAATTCTAAGTCATGAGTGACATAATTTAGCTCGTGTTCTTTTAATTTCCGAGACTCATAACAAATAACATGTCGTTCATGAGTTAGGACACCACCTAGTACTTCTTTACTTGCATCAACACATATGGTGAAGTCTCTATCTGGGTATGCTACCTTCAATATGGGTGCAGTTGTCAATAATCCCTTCAGCTTGTTAAAACTATCTTGACACTTCTCTGACCAGTTAAACTTGGTCCCTTTCTTTTGAAATGACTTGATAGGGTAGGCTATCTTGGAAAACCCTTCCATAAATCTGTGGTAATATCTGGTGATTCCCATGAGTGACCAGATATACATTACATCCTTAGGTACTGGTCATTTCATAATGGATTTTATCTTCTCCGGGTCTACGACAATGACTTCTGCTGAAATTACATGTCCTAGATATTGTATTTCTTTTTGATAAAAGTCACACTTGTCAAATTTGGCGTATAGTTTGTGTTTCCTCAACATTTGCAGAACTATTCTTAAGTGTTCATCATGTTCTTCTTCCATTTTTTAATAGACCACAATATCATCGATAAATACTACCATGAACTTGTCTAAGTACTGACTGAAAATACTGTTCATCAGGCACATAAATGTGGCTGGTGCGTTAGTGAGTCTCAAAGGTATGACTACGAATTCATAGTTTCCATATCTTGTTCAAAAATATTTTTTGCTTATGTCCTCGTCTTTTATCCTAACTTGATGATAACCGGATCATAAATCCAACTTTGAAAAGATCTTGGCCCCACCTACTTGATCGAACAGATCATTTCTCCTTGGTAAGGGGTATTTGTTCTTAATAGTCATTTTGTTCAGTTGTCTATAATCGATACATAGCCTTAGAGTACCGTATTTCTTTTTCACAAAGAGGACTGGTGCCCCCCATGGTGAAACACTCGGTCTAATATACTCTTTGTCCAACAATTTCTGTAATTGTATTTTTAATTCTGTCAATTCTGGTAGACTCATTCGGTAAGGTGCTTTTGAGATAGGGGTTGAACCTGGTAGTAGGTCTATGGAGAAGTCTATTTCCCTTCTAGAAGGTAATTATGGTATCTCATCCACAAACATGTCTCTGAAATCACGTAGGACAACAAAGTCTTCTAACTTTGGCTTAACTTATTTTTCTAACAGATTCGTTACTTGGATGGAATAAACTTGACATTCCTTTCTAATACATTTCTTGAGTTGCATCGCTGAAACTTGTCTGACTGATATAGGTTTTGGTATGCCTTGGGTTGTTCTAACAGTGACAAAATCATCTTTATAGATAAGTATCTTTGTATAACAATCTAGTACTACTTTGTGTTGTTCCAACCAATCCATCCCGATAATCATATCGTAAGATCCTAGTGGTAGGATTTTCAGATTGGTCCTTATATTTTGACCATCTAAGCTAAACTCAAAATTAGAAATAAAGTCAACTACTTTCCTTTTAGTACATGTTTCTAGTTGTACAAGCCATGATTTTGCGTGCTTCAGTTTCTTAAGTTTATTTGACTCTACTACATCAGGAGTAATATAACTTAACATAGCTTCAGGGTCAATTAAAATAAAAATTCGAGTGTCATTTATTTTACCTTTGACTTCTACCACCGAGGACTAGTGGTTAGCTTGTCGACCATCTATGGCTGCATTTATCTGATGCAGGCTTCTGCCCATGTCTCCCATTGTCGAGGCTTCCTGCAAATTATGAACAACAATTATCTTTGCTGAAATTAAACGTGGATAGTTCCTCCTTAGATGAGACTCTCAACATTCCCAACACTTTAATGTCTCGCAGGAACTATCCCCAAACTTCTTCGTTCCCAGGTTTACCGATTTACTGTTTCCTTGCATATTCAGATGATTGGAGTGAAAATCCTTTCTCTGAAAACTTTTTGCTGCGTTCTGATAAGGAGTTGGTTGGTATCCCTTCTTCTGTTGGTTCATTCGATCTTGTTTCTTATCCCTCTAGGCTTTGGGAAACTCTACCCATTGTTTATACTGGTCATAGCACATTCGTGTTTTCCTGAATACTTCACTCAAGGATTTGGGTTTGTGAAACTCAATTCTGTCCCTGTAGGACTATAGTAAACAGCTTAAGAATCACTAGATTTTTACCTTATCCTCCCGAATGTATGGTACAAACCTTTATAGTTCTAGAAATTTATTTACAAGATCATCCATCATCATCTGTCCAAGTCGTAACTCGTAAAACTCTTTCGTCTTCCTTTCATAATATCTTTCAGAAAGGTATTGTTTTTTGAAACAATTCTTAAAGTCAGACCATTCCAACTGTTTCTCCTTTAGGCCCTTGGCCAATTTCAGGTCTTGCCACCAAATGTTGGCCTTCCCTTTTAGATTGTAGATGGCCATTCTAACCTTCATATTGTTGGAATAGTTTTAGACCTGGAATTATTTTTTGATGTCCAACAACCATGCCTCAACTTCTTCTTCTGTTCTGGACTCTCCATCAAAGGTGGATAGTTTAATCTTTTTAAATTCCCCTTCAAGGTGGTCTACTTATTTTCTTTTTCTATCTGTTTTAGTTCTATCTTCGGCTGAAGGCGTTCCTTCAAATGAGCTATCTCCTTTTTCTATTTTTGGTCCCGAGTTCTTGGAAGCTCTGTTGTTGACTTATTTGTCGTTATTATCATCCTTTGGGATTTTCTTGGTCACTATACTACACAGTAGGACTTCATTTATTTCTTGTTGTTCTTGCTGAGCTTTCTTCAGTTTTTCATTGTCGGCTTTGAAAACCTGCAGTTCAACAATAACATTCCTCATTCTTTCCAACACCTTCGTGGGTGAGATTTTGTCACTGTTCTGTCTTGGATCTCTAGGAGTTCTTTGCTGTGGATTTCCTTCCTTCTTGATTTCTGCATCATCCTGAGCTGCCATGATTTACACAAAGTAGAAAGGGCTTTCTGTTTGTAACCATAAGATTCATTAGTCTTACATAAATCAGAATGTATACTAAGAAACTAATGTGGCCCTGTTCAAACCCAGTGTTGTAACTTTTTCTCTGATACCATATGTAAAATACCTCTAATTGACATACAAAAAAAAAAAATTTTTTAAAGGTATTAACCTCCCTTTCGCTTACAAAAAAAAACTTCATAACTAAGGCGTAGTAATGTTCAATTTAATTACACATTTGAATTCTTCTATTTCAGGTAACAACCAACTTTATAAAGGACCTCCCTTTTTAAAGATCTGGTAAGTCTCATTTTAACTCACATAATGTACCCATAGACTCCCTCTATGAATATCTAGTACATTTCTTCAACTCCTATAATGTACCCATAGACATTAATTAACTAAAAATACATTCAACCATACCCTATTATTCATTTGGGATTTGGATCCTAACACTCCTAACATTGAATCTGTACCCTAAGGGTTTATTTCCAAGCTAACATTGACACTTCGGGATTTCTCGTCAACACAAGGGATACTGTTATGAATTCGGTGGGTCATAAACTAACTAACAGTGTACAGGTAACTAAGGGTCTAGGATTAAAGCTCCCATCAAGACCAGAATGACCCAAGAGCATGGTCTCAACCTAACTCATTCGTATTTAATTCCCTCCATACCGAGCATTTAAAATAGAGTGGCAAGGGCATACTGGTAAGGATTAAAGGCTCCCTGCGATATTTATTAGAGGGTTGGTGGCGTACTCCCTAGGTCATTGTTCGGTCTCTGTGCCCATTGTGTTATCGCCACCTCAGTCCAGTCACATGGTCTCGTCCCATGTTCTTTAATCATCCGTAATTAGAACCACCAGGGACACCTTCTTTTCGATATTGTTTCTAGGTCGCATTCTAGTTCTTGGGTCAAGGCAGGGTTTGGTCACACACCTTCTATGATTCTTGGCCCAAAAGATTAGTCGGTCATCGAAAAACTGGACTCTTGTCGATACTAGAATGCATCCAGAGACTCGGGTGGTAGACTTCTAAAGGTAAGAGTTTTTCCATTCTCGTTACTTCGTTAACCTATGAAGTTTCCTTGTCTAGCAGTATATAAGGATTCTTTTAACTGTATCTTTCCGAGTGTCGAAACCCTGGGTACAGGATAAACACTTTTTTGTAAGGTTTTTGGGTGGTATTTCGAGCTGAGGTCAAACCTGTCATTTCACAAATTCTTTTCTTCCGCCTTCTATGAAGACTTCCCTTTAAACCCTAAGAGATTTAATGTAAATAGGAGTTTTTCTTTTGGAGACTTCCCTTTAAACCCTAAGAGATTTAATGTAAATAGCGTTTTTTCTTTTGGAGTAGCTGGTCAACGTGGGTAGAAACGCCAGATATTTATGATGCATGATCTAATTTTTATACTTCCTTTTTCAATTTACGAAGGAGCCCTAATGGGTGTATAGATCCGTGGCAAAATATTTGAAGTCGGTCTTACTATAGGTGACCAATCTGTCCATTTCCTATTGGTACACTATGTAAGATATGATTTAGGATTTTAGACTGAATATAAGGCCCTGGATTATTATCAGATACGTGAACGCTTTTGTAATTAATTTCTAGATTGTGCATTTATGGAAATTCAAAATTTTACATGTCATTCTGCATTTCCAAGGATTTTACAATGGAATGTAACTGTTAATTAGCTATTTCTTTTATTACTATCAGGCTTTTATACTTCTTGTTCAACAGGCTTATGATATGTCCAGATATTGTATACTCTTCTTGTGGAATCCCTAAATAGTATTTGAGTTCGTCGGCCCTCACGCCCCTTGTATTTACTCATGGATCTTTGTAAATGTTGCCCCTTGAATTATTAATTGCACATCTATATATATGGTTACTAAATTTAATAGCTCTCTTTTTCCTGATTATGCACACACACACACACACACACACACACACATACACATATATTTATATATACTATTATTGAAACGGAATATTCTATAGTTTGC
>SNQJ01S0081547.1:103539-115839 GCA_010110895.2 Picea sitchensis
CTGAAATATATATATGTATGTCTCTAAATATATCTATGTGTGCAATTATGAATTTATAATTCTGTATATAGTGTGTACATGTCTTAAATTCCCATGATACATAACTTTTATTCAAATGCTAGTTTTTAATTGATACCTAAACGAAATCCCTCTTATTACCAAGGTTTTGTATAAGATTACCTACACGTGTATAAGCAAACTTATATTTATCTCTGGGGTTCGATTCCATTCATATTTCACTTGTAATTCATCTTCTCAGAATTTACGATTATAAAATGGGGCTTATTCAACAGTTTTTATTTCACCATATCAGAACCAACATGCCCTTTTCGAATTAGCATACTCAAGTGGAAGCTACATTCACTTGATTTAATCTAGGCATTTTCTTTTGATCAGATATCAAGTTCAACAATATTCAAATAGTTTTTATCCATGAAATATTTCACTATAGCACAAACAATTACATTACATCTAATACCTATAATCATATAAACAAAGGAGGGTAAGATTTAACATTTCTAAACTAGTGCATGGGAAGACAAAGGGAACAACCACGTTCCTCCCAACCATAGAACAAGGCAGCAAAATCACCTGCCCAATTCACCGCCCAGCCTGACCATGAGTCCATGAGGGTAAACTTTGAAAAACTCCTTAGTAATGTCTTTTAGTTCCAGTAGATTCCTCTTTCCTCACACTCAATCTGTAGTGTTCATAACAACAATAAAATCAATAGTATCCTGCCCTAGCATACTTGGCAGCATCCTGCCTCCTCACATATGCTATTTATCCATAAAAATATTTTTGCCTAGGCCTTTTTCCCTCCCTTGGGAATTTTCGCAGCTTTCTAAATCCCTGATTTTCAGGGGCTGCCAATGGCCAAATCTCTGATTTTCCACTTGTAACAATCATCCCATAGGTAGTTCCAACATGTTCCCCACTCATGGAGTCATGGTCAGCTGATTTTAGCATGGTTGTTCCATTTTTCCTTCTGCAATCAATATAAAAATATTTTATTTTCATACAAGTGTCATAGTCAAACAGTTAGTTGGGTCAAATCAGATCTCTACCCAACAATATAATAATTAATTACAATTATCAAATTCAAAATTCAAAATTGCCATATCCTCTCAAAGTATTTTATCCTCCTCGACTTGGAAAGATTTGAGTTTTCCCAAGCTTGTGTTATCTCTTCGTAAGTTGTTGACCTTTCACAGAAGTCCTGCACGAGAGACTTGGCCTCTCCCATTATATGTTGCTTGGAAAAGAATCCCTTAGTCTGAGTTAAGCCCTTTTCCGACTCGTTAAAAAAGAGAAAATATTGTCGATTGATTTGTCCCTTTCACACTCGTTAAATTGAACTTGAAAGGTCGTGAGTCTTATTTAATCTTTTTTTCGACTCGTCTAAAAATCGAAAAGATTATCGAGTGATTCTTTCTTTTCACACTCGTTAAATTGGACTTGAAAGGTTGTGAGTCTTAGTTAACCTCTTTTTCGACTTGTACTAAAATGTGAAATATCGCTAAGTGAACTTGTGTTCTTTCATAGTTGTAAACTGGTTTTGAAAAGATGTCTATTTGGCACAAGTTTATTCCTTTTTCACACCAAGTAGGCTAAAAGAGAAAAAAAGGACTTTTTTTGGCATTAAGTTGGGATTGCATCTCATACCCTTGCTTGCAGTATTGAGCCTATAGCCGGTTCTCGCTTTACGTTATAAACCATTTTCCTCAGTAGTTTTGCATCCTCAACCAAGCAGAGCCTTGTTTATATCCTTTGCAATTTGACACCCTATACCTAGGAGGGAACATTCCCCAGAGTGTCCATCTTCCGCATGCACTTCCCTGAATTGAGCATAGGTATGTTCCACTGCTGGAACTAGTTTTGATTACTTGTGACACTCGTTTCCTCCTCTATATCACAACGTTCATTTGTCTATGAAAAGACAAAAAAATATAGGCAGTAAGGGAGTATTATCTTGTATTGGCAGCATTCATGTCGCCTTTGAATAGAGAAAAAAGTTATTTGAGTCCGTCCATCATCATAATTTTGGGATTAGCATGGCCTTAGGAAGTTGATCTCGTTACAAAGTATTATCTACTGACTGGTTACTCTTCCAGTACCTATAGAGAATTTCATTGATGCCTCCTGAATCTCATGGTTTCATTATTTGGTCTATGCTTTCAGAGTCCTCCATATTTCTCATGATCTTGTTCAAAGGAAGTCTATCAACTTATGTTGGCAACTCCTCAGAACTCTTGACTTTACATGTCGGCCATACCCTCAGTTTGTCTTAGAATCACATGGTACTGTCGTCCTATCATGCACCCTGGCCCTACTGTCATCATTGGTAGGTAGCCTGGAACCCACCAGTCGAGATTTCATCATTGGTTGTTGACTGGGTGGTTTTCCTTGTGTTCGACGACAAGACATATATTCACACATTGGGATTCATGTAGTGTCTTGGATTCTATTAGCCTTATTTGTGGCTTCCCCGCCTTTGTCAGCAATTTTCATCATTGGCTGCTATTCAGAGGGTATTTTTTGTGTACCTCTGGCACTTGGCATATGTGAAAGCCGCACAGGTTCGTTGGTTCTTGAACATGTTCTTCATCCACTTTACACCAAATCATGAAGTTCCTTCTTTGTACCTTGTGCTGACTGATGAGAGATGCCTTAATTCTCTCCTTTCAATGGATCTCTTTCCATCGAATTCAACCCATTTATTCTGGAAACGGGACCTAGACTCTTATGAGTACCTTGAGGCTTGCAGTCATGGGTGGCATGCCCTCTTGTCATTGACAGTTGGGAATAAATCAATGTCTCTTGATCGATGGATTCTTCAATTATTCACCATTGTCTCCTTTATTCTGACTTGTAAGAATGTACTCGGTGCCTTGATACCTACTTTCATTATTGCTAGGTTGTCTCGCATTTGTTAACAATATACATCAATGACCATTAATCAAACGATGTCTCATTATTTTCGACCTCAACTCCCTTATTCACATGATGTAGACTTGCACCTTTGGTGAATTATGTAGAAGACTTGAAGAAATCACTATGTGGCCGCATCTTTCATGAGTTTTTGCTTCCTTATCATTGGATCAATACCTATATGACTTCAGTGATCATGGGAGATTAGAATGTACTCCATGGTATACAAATATCTTCGGACTGGTTTTGAGACTGGTTCTATTGGGCCTTTTTCATGACTATGACAGCTATTGGCATGTAACCACATTTCTAATTTCCTATTCATGGCCACAAACACTTATTTGGTATATTTTTGACATGGAGCTGCGGTGTAATTTTTGGCATCCATGTATGAAAAGTCAATGAAGAATGTAATGAACAACTGAGTTCATCCAACTGGGTCCCTACCACTCCATTTCTAGGTTGTTTATAATGTATTTCGTCCATCCCAGATACTCCTCTGACCTCAAACATTAGGAAGAATCTGCTAGAGAAAGATTTGCCCAGGGATGATTTTAGGGGCTAAATTTCGCTCATGGGCTAATTTTCCATGGTTTTTCCAAAAATGAGATTTGCTATTTTAAAAATGATTTGCCCAAATTCTATAGGATAAAATTATTTTACCTTAAAAATCGCCAAAATTTTATAAAAATTATATAAAATACTCATAAATTTGAATATTTTTACAAAAATATCGCCAAAAATTTATAGTTGACATATGAAGGATTAGTAAGATTCGCTAAGGTTTCTACATTTTAAAATAAATTTTCATCCTTAAAATCATCCTTGGATTTTCCTGACCCTATGTAATCTTGCAAAGAGGGCCTTATTCCATTTCCCTATGTAGACTTATCTTTTCTGTTACCAAAATACAGATACTAAAATATAATGTTTTCCATTTGTACGCATCTTTCACTCTATACAACAATCGTATACGTAGACTGCTCTACTAAAACCTCCGTACATTGGGATTTGTGCCATAAAATCAAAATTAAATGTCGAGTTTCCATGTCACGACAAGAGATCTATGTTCCTTGGCCTTCCATATACTAGAAATTTTTTGAATCAGCCATTCAGTTGCATTTTGAAGGCTATAAAGAGGTCAATTCTGAGCTATGGAAATGGAGAAAAGAATTCATCTTTGAGAGAAAAGTTACTCTAGAGAAATTATTTACTTCATATTGAGTCTGGATCCCTTTGTCCTTTAAGTATGAACACAGTGTTCAACCCCCAATATCTTCCCTTATTGATGGAGAACCTCATTATCTCCCTTATATGAGCTTGCCTTTGGTGGAGAATTCAAGTGGTGGAGACCTAGCTGGAAGGAACTTAGTTTCTCCATTTCGAACCATGCTGACACAAAAGTATGTAATATTTTCACTTATGTTGATCATTTATTAATAGAAATACCCTTTTCCCATCCAATTCATATCTTTCAAATATTTGACTTATTATCCATGGGCATATTTGTTATGTATATTGATGGATTATGCTATCTAATGTGCTAACCTTGTATATTTCCAGCATATGCTTGTTTTTCCTTGTTTGTTGAGAACTTGTTGTAGGTATATATAGCTTTGGGTCAAACTGCTCAACGATGGACATCATCGAACATCTGGAAGAGGTAGGCCTCTTTCTTATCTTGCTTGCACATTGATTTATATAGCATGTTGTTGGGTTAGAGTTGATTTCTGCAGTCATTTCCATCTGTTTTGGTTCACCCTAGCGATAGAGAGATTTTCCTCGTAACACCTAATGGTGGATACAAAAGGAACACAATATATTGATGATGATTCCTTAAATAATCATGAGATGGGATCATACTATGAAATGATGAAGGAAAGTCTGGTTCAATTTTAGTCCCAAGAAAAAGGACATAATGAAATCAATGGTAGAAACAAATGTTAATTTGAAGATAGAAAAGAAGAACATCAAGAATTACAAACTGATATTTTCAAGACAATTATTAGACCTTCAGAAGAATTTCCATTCGACAAAACTCAACATGGCTTAGGTTATGTCTAAGGAAACAACTTTCAAATTCCATATTAATCCAAACCATATCAGTTTGTGAGTGCAATATTTCTTGAAGAAGTTAAGAATATTCATAATATGTTCCCACATTTTCATAGATTTGGTCACTTGGAGAGACACTGGTTTGATCTTCATCCTTGTCCT
The DNA here is from genome assembly GCA_010110895.2 of Picea sitchensis. Lineage (NCBI taxonomy): Eukaryota > Viridiplantae > Streptophyta > Pinopsida > Pinales > Pinaceae > Picea > Picea sitchensis. The sequence continues at coordinate 108,688 of SNQJ01S0081547.1, forward strand.
CATTGTGGGAAGAAAAATCATGTCTCAAACAATTTTCAAAAGAATAAGAAGGTTAACTATATAGTTCATTATGGTTGTGTTACAAGGAAAATCTCTCTGTGGCATGGGGTAAACCACAATAGACAGAAATGACTGTAGAATTCAACTCTAATATCAAGTATTCTATATAAACAAATATGCTAACAAGACAAGATAAAGAGCCTACCTCGTCTTGAAATTTGATGAAGTCCACTATTGAACACTTGAATCAAATAAATATACCTTCAACATGTCCTCCATAACCAATAAACACAAGCATATGGTGATAATATATAAAGTTAGCACATTCAATAGCACAATCCATCAATATTCATAACAAATATGCCCATGTAATAACAATTCAAATATTTGCAAGAAATTAATTGGACAAGAAAAGAGTATTTCTATTAAAATGTAATCAACATAAGTGAATGAATTACAAATGTTTCTGTCGGAACGGTTTATAACCAAGAAACTAAGTCCCTTCGAGGTGGGCCTCCACCACTTCAATGTTCCATCAAATGCAAGCTCATATAAGAGAGACAATGAGGTTCTCAATCAAGTAGGGAAGATCTTGGGGGATGAACAATGTGTTTAAACCTAAAAGGATAAAGGGATGCAGACTCAATATGAAGTGCATAATTTCTCTAGAGAAACCTTCCTCTCAAATTTGAATTCTTCTCTTCTTTTCCACTGCATGGATAGGGCCCATTTATAGCCTTCAAATGGAACTGAACGGCTGAGTCAGAATGTTTCCAGTATATGGAAGGTCAAGGATCATGGATCTCATGAGACAACATGGAAACTCAACACCATTTTTTTAATTTGGGCACAAAACCTGATGTACGCGGACTGTATTGATGCAACTTACGTATACACATGATGTATAACTGTTAGGGCCCGTATATGTGGAAACATATTATTTTTAGATCTGGGAACTACAAAAAGGGACTTCAAGTCTGCATAGGGAAATGGAAAAAGGCCTTCTAAGAAAATTTTCATAGGGTGAGGCAAATATTTCTATAACATATGCCCCCTAATGTACGACGTCATAGGAGTATATGTGATGGCCGAAATACATTATAATACCCAGAAGTGGCATAATGGAGATCCAACTGGATGAACTAGTTGTTCATGAGAATGTTACAATATGCACTCACTTTGCACACATGGATGCTAATTTTAATTACATTGCAGATCCATGTGAAAATATACCAAAAAACTGTTAATGTCCATGAATAGGAAATAAAAAGGTGGCTACATGCCAAAGGTTTTCATAGTCACGAACAAGGCCCAATAAAATCAGTTTCAAAATGAATCTGAATATATTTGTATACGATGGAGTGCAATATGATCTCACATGGTCACTGAAGTCACATAGGTACTGGTCCAATTAAAGATAGAAACAACTTAGGAAATTTGTGACTATGAACTGACGTCTTCAAGTATTCTACATGATCTACCAAAGGTGAAAGTCTACATTATGAGAATAAAGGAGTTGAGGTCGAACACAATGAGACTTTGTCTGATTATCAGTCATTAAGGTATACCATTAATAAACATGAGATAATCTACCGATAATGAAAGTAGGTATCAAGGCACCAAGTAAATTCTTACAAGTGTGAATAAAGGAGTTGAGGTCGAACACTTGAATAATAAATCGATCATGAGACATTGATGTATTCCCAACTATCGACGGTGAGATAAATTGCCACTGATGACTGCAAGCCTCTAGGTACTCATAGGACTCTAGGTCTCATTTCCAGAATAGATGTGTTGAAGTCGATGGAAGGAGACCCATTGAAAGGAGATCATTGAGGCATCTTTCCTCATTCAACAAGAGGTACAAAGCAGGAGCTTGATTATTTGGATGAATTTAGACGAAGAACATGTTCGTGAACCAATGACCCTGTGTGTCTTTCGTGTGTGCCAGATGGAAGCGATACATGAAAAATACGCTCTGAATAGAAGCCAATAAGGAAAAATGATGACAAAGGACAAACAACCACCAATAAGGTTAATGAAATCTAAGGCGCTGCATGAATCCCAATGTGTGAATAGATTTTCTGCTTTCAAATGCAAGGGAAACCCCCCAATCAACAACCAATGATGAAATATCGATTGTTGGGTTCAAGGTTACCTACCAATGATGAAAGTAAGACCAGGGTGCATGATAGGACTACAACCTCATGTAACTCTGAGACGCACTAAGGGTATGGAAAACATGCAAAGTCAAGATTTCTAAGGAATGGTTGACACAAGTTGATAGACATCCTTTCAACAAGAGCATGAGAAATATGGAAGACTCTGGAAGGATAGAATCAATGATGAAACTTTGTGATGTAGGAGGCACCAATCAAACTCTCCATAGGGAAAAAAAAGAGTAACCATTTAGGGGAGTAAACTCTAAGTAATGAGCTCAACTTCCTAAGGTCATGCTAAACCCAAACTTTGGATGACAAGTGGAATGAAAAGTTTGTTATGTGTTCAAAGGTGACACGACTGCTGCCAATATAAGATAATATTATTTTCTCTCCCATCTTTTTGTTTTTTTTCATAGTCAAATGAATGCCATGATGCAGAGGAGGAAACGAGTGTTACAAGTAAGCAACTAGTTCTAACAGTGGAACATACCTATGCTTAATGGAAGGAGGTGTACGAAGGATATGGATACTCAAAGGAATGTTTCCTCTTGGGTATAGGGTGTCAATATGCAGAGGATATAAACAAGGCTCTTCTTGGATGATGATGCAAACTACTAAGGTGATAGGCATATAATGCAAAAGAAAGAACCAGAAATAGGCTCAATACTAAAAGAAAGAGAATGAGATAAAATTACAACTTAACACCAAAAATTATCCTTTTTTGGTAAATTTAGTATACTTGGTTTGAAAAAGGGGTAAATTTACACCAAATAGATTTCCTTTCAAATCCAATTTACGAGTGTGAAAGAGACAAGTTCACTCAGAAATATTTTCACTTTTTGAGAGAGTTGGAAAATATCTTAAACTAGACTCAGAGGATGTGTTTATAAGAAGCATATAATGGGGGAGGCCAAGTCTCTCATGTAGGACTTCTTTTGAAAGTCAACAACACATAGATAATTAACAAAATCTTAGGAAAACCCAAATATTTCCAGGTTGAAGAGGATAAAATACTTCTAGAAGTTACCTTATCTACAATATATCGAAGACTGCCTCTTATCTAGAAGGGTGTAGAAGAAGGAAGTTGAGACTCTACAAGATCATTCCAATCAAAGGAAACCACCTTGGGATTTGGAGGGATCATTCTCAGAGAGAGTAGAATTCTCCCTTGTTGAGAATAGACAAGACTAGAAATGATAAGGACATGGTTGAAGGATGCATCACCCTCCAAAATAAGAGTGAGATTGATGGAAGATTGCATCGAGAATGTCACTCCCTTAGGATTTTCACTCTCTAAGAGAAGAGTGGGATCAATCGAATATTGGATCGACATGACCACTTATTCAACCGTTGGTTGAATAGGATGAGAGACAACAAGGTCAAGAGATGCATCACCCCCAAAAATAGGAGTGGTGTTGGTCGAAGATTGCATCAACATGACCGTTGGTTGAACAAGATGCGAGAAAACAAGGTCAAGAGATGCATCACCCCAAAAAATAAGAGTGGTGTCGGCCGAAGATTGCATCCACATGACCACTATATCATACAAAGAAAGGTTAGAATCAAAAGACGAATCATAACCTGAATGGACCCCAGGCAAGGAGCACACTTCTTGTACCACAAAAATAGGAGGGCACAAACAAGTAAGGTGATATCCTTTGCAAATCCTACAAAGGAACTTGGGCTTACATATTATACGTTTAGGCTTCTCAATCATATGAATACCCCCAACATGAATTGCAGTGGTTGGTGACATGCTCCCAACATGAATTGTAGAGGCTAGTAGAAAATATCCAACATGACTTGCAGAAATTGGTGATGAATGCCCAACATGACTAACAGATGTTGGTGACGAACCTTCAACATCACTAGCAGAGGTTGATGATGAATCCCCAACATGACTAACATAGGTTGGTGATGTATGTGTAGTGTGACTAGCACTGACTATATTTGTGCCTGCAACATGACCTACAATGACTAGTTGTTGGTCTTCAACATGATTTGCAGAGGTTGTCGACCAATCTCCAGCATGACTAGTAGAGGTTGGTGATATAATTCCACTATGACTTGCAGTGACTGGAATGGCAGCGGTTGGTTGCAGAATTTGAGACCAAGGTTCTTAGAAAGACTGTTTTTGAGAAATGTAGGTCAGGAAGGGTTTTGGTATACACCATAGCCCTGTCTCCTCCAAACTGATTCATAACGGTTTGTAAGGGAATCATCATCGAGGAAGTTTCTTGTGAAGAGAAAGCTACATGATAAGGGTTACTCGGGTGAGGGTATATGCTTCCCCCAAACGAAGAGACCCCATGAAGGAGGTTTCATGTATTATAAAACCGACTCCCCCTTGGATGAAATACCAGAGGATATATGGAGGTATTTCATGGGAAAAACATTCGTAGGAACCAAAATAGTAGAATACGGATAGATGGATGGGATGTAATAATAAAAATTACCACCCACTTGAGCACTTACTCCTCGAAAAGTGAAGCTAGGATTGGATCCATAGGAAGGAAGATTCCAGCCTCCTACCGTAAGAGTTGTATGAGGGATATGACTCCCACCATATGAAAAGGGAGAATATGGAGGCATCATGCCCCCAGACCCAAAACTAAGATTCACATAAGGAGATGAGATAGAGGATTGCAAGTGCGAAGACTTGTATGGCATACCATGAGAAAAACTATTATATGCCGAAGGTGTTGGTTGAGTATCATAATTCAATGTACCACTCGGAAATACCAAAGGATTCGTCCCCATGGAATGAGAAAAGACCATGGGTTGGGTAGTGCTAATTGACGGAGACATAGGGACTCCACTAACTATAGAAATGAAAACTCACAACATAATACAAAATCCTAAATCCAACTAATAATCAAAGAGCACACCAAAATAAACAAAAAATGCCAATATGCACACAAACATGATAAAGTGGTTGAAAGGGGCCTCCCTCCCTATAGTAGGTATGCCTCACCCAAAAGGGGCTTGAGACTCCCTACAAAATATTGGAGGTATCAGAATCAATTATAAGGGCCCTCATGGGATTAACACCTAGTCGGTCAGATCCCCCCATAGAGTTAATCCTCCATAAAGGTTGTGTGTTGTCCAACCCTTATATGACCCAGGCTACCTGTAGAAATACCCTTACAAGTAAACTATGTGGTACCTATGTCAAACAACTAAGAAACCACAATATAATTGATGCACAAGAGAATAGTCGTAAGTCAAGTCTACTGTATGGGCATGGTAACAAAGCCGAAAATCTTGAAAGAACTACCTCTCATAGAGGTAAATGTACTAGCAAGATCCCCATATATGAATAGATCCCCGTAAATATATCTGACACTATGAAGGTATTGGGGGAATATCGCCTCAACCAACTTCACGCGACCTCATGCTTAACTCTGGTGTAAGAGGAGCTTCCTGACATCACCCATTATACAATGGATTTCACCACTCCCTTATTCATACACATATGTTAATTTAATAGTCTTGAATAATTTTACTCACAAAATCCTATTCCAAGGCTCTAAATCCTAAGCTATTTTGTGCACCCTAGAAAACGAAATCATTTCTAATCAATTTTAAACTATAAACATTGCTTTTAGTGGTCTTGATTACTTAAAAAGGTTCAGTAGTGAAACTGATGATGTTATGACTCAACAAGTAAAATAAATGAATATGAATACAATCCAAAGTCCTAACTTCAATTCCCAATGAATAATAAGATTTTCAAAATTTAATTTTCAATTTAATTCTTCAATTCAAAATAAAATGCAATCTTTCCATACATGTATGAAGACCAATGATAAGAACCCAAAAGATCAAATGCCAATAATGCAAAATGATTAATATTTTTGTATTTTCAATTTAAAAGAATGAAAATAAAAGGATTGGACAACAACTTGATATAAATAATCTACTGAATGAAATCATAGACAAACCAAGTAGGATATCAAGAAGAAAACACCCAACCCATGATGCAAGGACAATCCATGAAAAGGATGTTGAGAAAGTCACCACCCGAAAATTCAACCAAAGAAAGGATTCCTATCACTCTGTAGGCATTTAAAAGTCATAATAGAGACCTAAGAATACTCAACAACCATCAAAACTTACCCAACAAACATCAAAATCAACAACCAAGAACACAAGAAATATGTACATGACTGTTCAGGAGAAAACCATGTATATACGCCTCTTGCAGAAAGACAACACGTATATGTACGCGACTATCAAGTAAAAACCCGCGTATATGTATTAAAACACTTCCAGGTAAAGCATATGGAAAGAAACTCAGAATCACAATGAACAGAGGTTGTCAAGCAATCAGACGACAAGAAACTCAATATAAACAAGAGAAATCAAATGAGAAAAACACTCTAAATCCCAAAAAAAAGATTATAGCCCCAGTATGGTCACCAATTTTGTAATGAGAAAAATCTCTCGATGGCATGGGATAAACCATAACAAACAAAAACAACTGTAGAAATGAACTCTAATCTCAATTATGCTATATAAAAAAATATTCTAACAAGACAAGATAAGGAGCCTACTTCATCCCGATGTTCGATGAAGTCCACCGTTGAGCACTTGACTCAAAGAAATATACCTGCAACTTTTCCTCAACAACCAATAAATGGAAGCATATGGTGATAATATATAAATTTATCACATTCAATAGAATAATCCATCAATATTCATAACAAATATGCCCATGTAATAACAATTCAAATATTTGCAAGACATTAATTGGATGAAAAAAGAGTATTTCTATTAAAATGTAATCAATAGAAGTGAATGAATTACAAACTTCTGCATACCGAGAAACTAATTCCCTTCCAGCAGGGCCTCCACCACTTCAATCCTCTACTGAAGGCAAACTCATATAAGAGAGGCAATGAGTTTTTCAATCAAGTAGCGGAGAGCTTAGGGGTTGAACAATGTGTTCAGACTTAAAAGGATAAAGGGATGCAGACTCAATATGAAG